>RCUC01156701.1:0-62132 GCA_003697995.1 Taxidea taxus jeffersonii
CACCCGCCCATGTCCACGTGCTCACAGGTGATAAAGAAGTGGTCCTCCACCTCAGAGAATCTTTACACATTTTAATTAACTTCATGCGGTGGTTCAGATGCAAGAGGAGCCATGAGCACCCCCGGGAGGCCATCTGGAGAGAGGCTGGCCATGGTGACCCAGAGTTCAACATGAATGCTCAGGACCCTGGCTGTGGCAGTGACACAGAGGGGCCACAGGACACCACGACTCACCCTGTGGAACTGCTCGAAGGATTCTTCTCCAGGCACTGGCGGGTTCACAACGATGTCCATGGCAGCCTGCCCGGACACTGGCGGGCACAGCCGCACAGAGAGCAGCTTCACCAGCTGGCCTTTGATCTCAGGATGCAGGTTGATCACCTCCATGTAGCCTCCTCTGTAGCCACACCTGCAGGGATGAAGAAGGGAGAGGGACCCACCAGTCATAGAGAGGCCTCAACTACGGGCAGTCGGTCAGCCAAAGGTTCTGTAAGCATCCCCATACCTAACACTGAGCACCAGTTCTTCCCAATGGAAGGTGAATTGCAGTGACATGGGCAAAGTCCATACCACTTCCTTTCAAGGAAAAAGCATGCTCTTCCCTCCTTTTTCTTTCTTTTTTCCCATTTTCTAAGACACTGAGACGCTGGAGGAGCAGCCTCAGTCTGGAGATGATGGCGCATGTTGACAAGGCATAGGCCTCCTCCCTGAATGACCTCAAGGTCAGCCTGTCCTGACCTCCCCTGCCTTCGGAATATTATGTCACAGACAGATACACTTTCACCTTGTTTTACACCCCTGTAGTCAGGGGCCTCTTTGTTAAAGCAGCTTTGCCTGAGGCCTTAATACAACGGCCCATGATTCAGGCCCACACAGGCTCCAGGGGCGGGTCCGGATTCACTGGGGCCATGAGCGAGCCTGAGGGAGCCTGAGGACTTCTGCGGGAACCTCCTGCTGCCTGAAAACAAAGTCAACCCACAGGACAGCAGAGCTGTGAAAGACAATGAGACCATGCAAGAAATCAGAGACCGGGCCCATCAGCATATTGAAGACTCATGGACTTCTCACCAACATTATTTAAAAAAAAAAAAAAAAAAAAGCCTCTTTGGAATAGGTCAGTTCAAGTCGACTTTCCATTTTATCACCACAAGGATTCTGCCTGATACAGAGTCAAGTCACGTCTACGGCCATACCACCCTGAACGCGCCCGATCGCATCGGAGTCGAGTCACATGAATGGGAGCGGAGATATATATTGAGTTAAAAAAACAAAAAACCTTTCGGAACTGACTCGGCTCCCGGAGCCATGCCCCCTCCTCTGGGCTGTGATAGGTAAGTTCAGACTGAATGACCACAGAAATGCTGACTCCCTGAGGCAGGAATCTAGTCTCACCCTCCTCTGTATACCCCCACACCCTCAACCTCAGAGCACCTGACCCAACGAGACACTCAGTAAAATGCCACTGGAATCAGCCTGCAGCACTGACCCGGCAAAGGCAAGTTCCCGTCTCAGCTCTCAGCTGTGTCTTCGGAAGCTAGAAGATAAATTCTGGAATCTCTGAGAGGTTTCCCCTAACAGAGGCTGAAAGAAAGAACTTCCTGCTTAATCCTCTGCTGATGAGCAGAAAATCCACTTGAGAAGAGCAGTCTAATCTCAGGTGAGCAGATCTGAGGACTGCAGGGCCTAACTCAGGACCCCAACATCCACGAGACTGTTAAAAGGGTAATCAATAACACAGATGAACAGATGGCTAGGTATGTGATAAAAACACTTGAGCTTGAAAAATGAGTTCACAGAGAACAGACTTATTTAGGAAAAGAGCTGCACAGCACATGAGTCTAGCAAAGATAAAGCACTGCTAGGACGTGGACCAGAAGACCAGCATGGGTGCCCATATCAAATAAAGCCAGCTGGGCGGCCATCCCAAAGGCACAGCTCCCGCCATCTGGCCAAAATATTTCTCCCAGCTTCAGAGTTCCACTGGCCTCCAGCCTAACAAGGGAGACCCCTCCCCCATCCGTACACCTGGTGCATGAAGGAACCCTCCCCCGCCAGTGTCTGGGGGCATGAATGCCCTAGTCTTTCTCAGCCTCTTTTGCAGATTCCCCTCTTCTCCCCCAGCTTCTGGGCAATGAGGGCCTAGACCAGTCCTTGGACCTCCTGTCTATCTACACTCCCTCCCTGAGGGACATCCAGGCTCAGAGATCTAACAACTCACTCACCGCATCTCCCAAACTTAAACCAGCAGGCTATCGGCCCTGAGCTGGGGACTCACACATCCATCTCTATCTGGACATCCAATGGGCATTTGAAAATTTAACAGATCAAAGAAACAACTCCCAATCTCTCCCCCAAAACCTGCTTCAGCCACAGACTTCCTCATCCGTGGATGGCAACTCCATCTTTCCTATTGTTTGAAAAATAAACTTGGGAATGAAACTTGCCTCCTCTCTCACAGTCATCTTTTCCATCAAGTCCACTCCACCTTCAAATACATCAGGACCCAGGCTCTCCTCTGCATCTCTGTCCTGGCCCACAGTACCTCACCTGGCTGCAAGTCCCTGTTCCTGCCCGTACTACACAGCAACCAGACAGCATTTAATAAAACGTTAAGTCAAGTGAGTTCACACCCTGCTCTAACCTTCCAATGACTCCCATCCTGCCCAGGTGATCTGGACTCCTAGGACTTCTTTGGTCTCAACATCTGCCACTTTCCCCCTCACGCATTCCTTTCTCAGCCCCATTTCCCTGAACATTCCAGGCATGCCTCAGGGCTTTAGTACATGCTATTCCCTCTCTTAGAATGCTCCTTCTTCAAGTACCTGCACAGCTCCCTCCTGCCTCCTCAGTGACCCTGCCCCTACCACCTGGCATTCCCATTTCTTCTGTTTTTGTCCACCTGACACACGATTTTACTCCTCTACTGCCTTTCTCTCTTCACTAGGCCCTAGCTGTTTGGGATAGGGACTGCCACCGTTTGCTGGCTGCTGTCCCCTCAGGGCCGAGATCAGGATAGGACTCACAGCAGGTCTTCCATAAGCATTAGCTGGATGAACCACTACAGGACTGAAGCAGACTCTGCCCCCAGTGCTAGCTTGGGGTGCACATACAGCTTGCTCCCCTGGCCTCATGGCATTCACGCACTTAACCCACCTTCCCAGGCCATTCAGATTTCAATGTCAGGGCTGCAGCGACAGGGCTGGCAGAAAACACTAGCACTGAAAGCTGTTCCAGGCCCTGTTTTAATCTGCATCATTTATTGTGCTCAGGTTTAGGACCTTATTTTATAAGAACCTCTGCACAAGGGCTGTCCTCACACCACAGGGCTCCCCCAGGGGGAGATGTGGCCTGACTCCTTCCTGCTTCTTGGATCAGCAGAGGCTGTAGTAAGGGCGTACATTGGCTGTGGGGCAGGGCAGAGCAGCACTGGTACGGGGTAGGCCCAGAGGCAGCCGGTGGGAGGTGGAGGCCGACATACTCGCCCATGTAGCCCTTGGAGGTAGAGTGGAAGGATGCAAGCTCCACGTTGCTGGAGTACTCGGGCCCCATCTCGTAAAGCACCTTCTTAAAGGAGTGGAATCTGCAGTCTGGAGAGTACACGTTGTCCTGGTACACCTGGGGGAGAGGACAGGACAAGGACAGTCACCCAATTTCCCCAAGAGGCCTGAGCCCATGCAGGCTGCCAACCAGGGAGGGCACGGATGCTCAGGCTCAGCCTAGCGTGCTAGGAAGCTCAACCTCTGATGCTATTTCCAAAATGAGCCATACCAAAGGAACCTTCCAGAACATGTCAGGGGGAAAGGCTTTGGGCTGTATGTCCATTTGATTCCTCCCATTCACCCACACTCAACTCTACCCAACTTCCAGACCTTTCTCCCTCATCTGACCTATGATGGCATCAGGGACTCCTACCTGCCGAAGCAAGTTTTCTCCCTGAATGTTTACCTCTTTCCATAAGACTAATAATGAAAGCAGTTCATGTAGCTGTCCTCTGACCCTGTCCCCACTTGAAGAGCTGAATGTGTTGCTCTCTTGCCCATTATGCCCCCGTCCTCATTTGGAACCATTCTGTTTTTTTCTGTTCGTCTCGCCGCCAGCCTTCAAGACTGTATGCATGAGCAGCGCCCACACCTAACTCCTTCCTGTCCATATAGGCGACCTTGCGCAGCAAGCACCCTGCTCTGCCCTTGGGAGTGAGCTTCCCACACTCATGTTGGAGCTCAGGGAACTGAGGCTCTCGGGGGCACTGCGGGCCCACGGGGCAGTCAGCCCAGCTCCACCTTCAGCAAGCTAGGCACAGCCCTTCTCCTCTTCCTCTCCTGCCCTCTCCTCTTCCCACACCGGAAGGGGAGGAGGTCTGCGCACCAAGGTCACTCTGCTGCCCCTTCTCTCCTTCAGAAATGAAGATTTTGAACACCTGATACTAATATAACCCCATATGTTAACTACGCTGGAATTAAAAACAAAACAGAACAAAACAAACTTTAGACCCATCTGCTAATCGTGGCAACCATTTGCTGTGAGTGTGTGTGTGTGTGTGTGTGTGTGTGTGTGTGTGCACCTGGGGGCTAGAGAGTGTTGGGGGGTGCTAGTGAGGAAAGAAATGAAACCCATGTGGTAGAAGCTACCACTGACCAGAAATCATGCATAAGTAAAGAAATGAAAATTGAATTTGACAAGCCTGAGTTTCTTCCTCACAAAGTAGGGGAAGAATGGGCAGCCTCGGCTCCACAACTGGGGTTTCAGGGAGCAGCAATCGTGAAATTAAGATTCCCCGCCCCCACAGGCTGCTATAAACGGGATGGTAAGCACATAAGCACATGGAGGCACAGGAATGCAGCAGGATGCCCACCCAGCGTCCACTCTCCCCTCCAGAGAGAGTCCCTCGACTTGCCCTCAGGGAAGACTGCTCCCCTGCTCTCAGGGGCAGACACCTCACCCCTTTCCTGGGGCCTGGTCAGTTTGCATATTGCAACCACTGGCCAAAGTGACTGGTTCAGCCAGGGGTGTGACCCAAGCTGCATCAATGAGGCTCAATTCTGAGACTTGTGGGAATCACCAGGAGGAAATGCTCTGTCTAGGCTGGGAAGAAAGCAGGGCTATGTGTGAAGCCAACGTGGAAGGCGAGAGAATCTGAGATAGGGTTTGAGCCCCTGGACTTAGCCCCACACCTGTTATCTCTACCATCCTTTCTAAGTTTAAAGTGGTTTGGGTTAACTCTCTGAAGTTTATAACCAAGGACCCAAACCAATATAGGGATGATTTAGGTCACAGTCTCATAGGCTGGAACATCCTCACCCTTGGTGAGAATCACTCCTCCAACACCAGAAAGTTCTCTCTGGCTACACAAGAGTCAAGTCTGGCTCCCTCCCCTTAGAAGAGAAAGCTCAGCCTTACTCCCCACGGAGGAGAGCACTGAGCAACTCTTACCTCATCAGCCAGGAGAAAGAGCTTCTCTTCCCAGGCAAAGTGAATCACATCTTCTATGCACTTTCTGCTTTGTACCTGACCTAAAAAAATCCCCAACAAAACCAGAATGCAGCTTGTAATGCTGTTTAAATTGTCCCTTGGAATGAACCCCACCAAGAATCACTCAGGTGTTCTGTGTTCCCACATGACCCTTTGGGATCACCCTCCCTAGTTACTGCTCCTGACAGGGTGTAGTCAACCTCTAGGGACCCCTGAGTGTTGGCCCCACCTGTCTGGCTCACTTAAGCCAGGCACACGGAGGAAGATGTGTTTCACACTCAACTCGGGAGGGGTATATGTATGTGTATGCGGGGGAATGTCTGGGCTAGAGCCCAGAGCAGGAAAACAAACCTGAAGGGTTCAGTGAATCAGCTCTGCAGCCCCCACACCTTACCACACACCAACGGCAGCCAATGGAGAGAATCACACTGGCTGATGGAGAGTTCCCACAACATCTCAAAGAGGCACACACAAGCTCCGTGAGTCAGGACAAGGTCTGTGCGGCTCATTAGCTTCCTTAAAGACAGTACTCAGCAGGTGCTCAGCAACTATTTGCAGAGTGTGCGCTGAATGAACGAGCCTGAGCACCAGCCCTGGGGTCTCCTGTCAGGGGCCACGTGGGAGCTATGCATCGCTGATGAGGACAGGGAGCACATGGCAGTCCTCCCTCTCGAGGTCTCCTCTGGAGGACCTGACTCAACACGAAAGTGGAAACCACCCCCCATCCCATGTTACAGAAATGAGTACAAAAAGCAAAACGGTCCTCTCCCAGTTCACAGGAAATGCCATGGGTTGAGGTGGGGAAGGAACAAATGCTGCAAGGTGGAAATGGTTTGAAACTTTCTCCTGTATCCTGACACCTACTATCGGTGTTGCGCTGCGAGTGTGAGAGGTACTCCCATACCCTCCAGGAAACAACACTACAGTCAAGCTTGCTGACTACTTACCAAAGAAGGCTGCTTCCTTACTATGCATGTATGTGAGTCTATGGATATTACTTGTAACTATGTACATATGTATGTGTGTGTCTATATGCACATTATTTATATACACGTACGTATGTTGATGCAGAGCAACACATAGATTATGTTACTTTTTTGTTAAAAATAAAAACACTGCGGCACCTGGGTAGCTCAGTGGATTAAGCCTCTGCTTTCGACTCGGGTCATGGTTTCAGGGTGCTGGGATCAAGCCCCAAATCATCGGGCTCTCTGCTCAGCGGGGAACCTGCTTCCACCTCCCCTGCCTGCTTCTATGCCTACTTGTGATCTCTCTTTCTGTCAAATAAATAAATAAAATATTTTAAAAATAAAAATATCTACATTCTTCCCTGTATGAAAATATCAAGAACATCTGGAAAAAAAGTTTATCTTACAAAAGCACAGTATGAACTATCTAAACAATGAATCAACTCCTTTACCAAAGGTTCAAGTCTCCTCTTGTCAAGTAAGTGCTAAACCGGGCTTCCTATGAAGCTCAGCATTCTGGGATGCCAGAAAGGCAGCAGCCCTGGATTGTACAAGGAACCAGCCCCTGTTACCACAGACTGACAGGTGGTGGTCACAAACTATCCTGCTAGAAAGCAAGCAAAGATCTGAGCAGCAAGAATATCAAAACCACGTGCACATAATGCCAAGGAGAGTGCAGAGAGGAACTGAGTAAGGGCCAGGGCCTCAGAAAGCCTGCCGCTCTGTAGAGGGAGTGGGCCCACTATATGCAAGTAATTCCACTGACGTGGGCAGTGCAAACCTGAAGACAAGGACAGAGCTTGCTTCTCTCCAGTGCCTGGGAGTCACTCAGAACATGCCTCAGAGCCAGTGGATGGATAAACACATGCGGTGGTGTCTAAGGGACCAGGACACAGCTGTGCCCAGCAGGGGGAGACAGGAGGCCACCTTACAGAAGGGATGGCTTGGACACAGAGCGCGGGAGAGGGGTCTTCCAGGTGCCTCTAACTAGAGGCTGAGCCAAACCAAAGCAAATTTCCCAAACCTAATGAGAAAATCTGTTGTTTGAGCCTGCCCTGGGTCCTTCCCTTCTTTGAGTAACAGAGCTCAGCTGTTCCACAGGGAATTGCCTCTCTGCACTCTAGCAGGGGCATGGGATACACATGTGGCCAGAATCTTGGTGATTTGAGTGGTTTAGGAATGGGAAGGTGACCCAACTTGGGCTACAGAGAGCCTGGCCTGGAATTTTTGTTTTAAAACTTTGGGCTAGGCTCTCTGGGGAGGTCACTCAACAGGCAGACCAGGGCTAGAGCTGCTGAAGGTCACTCCAAGGACAGAGACTTACTGGGAAGGACTCCAACCAAGACCTGGGAAAGGGATCGAGGTTCCTAGGACAAGGGTGCTGATTCAGATGGGCTGCTTTAGCCCTGGTCTTTACAGTTCTAGGACCCAAACCCTTCAGCCTTGAGCTCTATTTCTGTCTTAAAACTCAAGGTCCTGGCTTATTATCCCACTCCATCCTGACACCTTTCAGCCCAAGTGGTCACAGCATGTGGTCCAGACAAGATACCCGGCTATCTCAGGTAGGTTTCTATTTTCCATCCCCCATCTTCCAAGAGCTGACTGGTATTTCACACATTCAGACCCCAGAGAGCAAAACCAGCATCTGCCCACTCATGAAGTTACTCTTTAAAAATTAGTCATATTAGGGGCACCTGGGTGGTTCAGTGGGTTAAAGCCGCTGCCTTCGGCTCGGGTCATGATCCCAGGGTCGTGGGATCGAGCCCCACATCGGGCTCTCTGCTCTGTGGACAGCCTGCTTTCTCCTCTGTCTCTCTCTGCCTACTTGTGATCTCTATCAAATGAATAAATAAAATCTTAAAAAAAAATTAGTCATATTAATATACATTCACATGATCCCTTTACCTAAAACAGTAAAGTCTTTAATGCAAATATTTCTTCCCAGACAGCCAGCTGATATAGTTAGCCTGGCTACGAAGTTACCGACCCTCTAATAGAAACTAGGCATACAGAGTTATTTCCCAAAGTATAGGACCTGCTAACCCAAGTTTGGACCAGCAGCATCAGCATCACCTGGAAGCTCATTAGAGAAAAGAAATTCTCGGGACGCCTGGGTGGCTCAGTTGGTTGAGCGGCTGCCTTCGGCTCAGGTCATGATCCCAGTGTCCTAGGATCAAGTCCCACATCAGGCTCCTTGCTCGGCAGGGAGCCTGCTTCTCCCTCTGCCTCTGTCTGCCTGTGCTCTCTCTCTCTCTCTCTAATAAATAAGTAAGATCTTAAAAAAAATTAAAAAAATAAAAATAAAGAAAAAGATTCTCAAGCCGCACCCCTGCCTGATAACATCAGAGTACCTTGGAGTGGGGTCCAGCAGTTTGTTTTTTAACAAGCTACAATCTGAGAACCACTGTCCCAGGGTAGTGGTTCTCATGCTCGGCATAGGAAATACTGATGCCCAGGCCCCATCCCCAGAGACTCTGGCAGGCAGCCCTGCCTTTGGCATTTTTAAAAAGCTCCCTTTGTGATTCTAATATGCAACCTCAATAGAGAGCCCAGCTGTAGTCATTTTCCTTCCTCCCGCATTCTGGTTAGACTGCGACCCTACCCCCAGGGAGCTGATATACATAAATGAGTGTCCCAGCCAGCCGCACCCATTTTCTGCACTCAGGAATTCAAGTGCTGCTTTCAGCTGATTGAAGCATCATTTGATGTTCCAAAGAAGCGGACTCCACAATCAACTCCAACGCAATTTGGCCCTGACCCAATTTATCTCAACAAAGGAGGAGAGAGGAGCCCTTGTTCTCAGCATCCAAATAGCAGTGGGGGCAAATGAAGCCAGCGGCCCGGAAAGATCAAAACAGGGAGGGCAGGGTGTTTGGGGTTTTTTTCTCGATTTTGTTTTTTTTTAAATATGTAAAAATAGGAGTGCTTTTCGACTTCTGGAAGCAGGGTTTTTCAGTTTGTTTGCTGTTGTTTTCAACAAGGCATTTCCTCCTCAGGTCTCAAAGTACACAAGGAACGCTGTGTCAAAGGAAAACAAGAACGCACACACCAGCATTCTGACGACTGGTTCAGCAAAACAACTAGGAGTAAAGGTAAAGTGAGGCCTGTGATTAATGGGGACAGGCTGTGCATAAATAACCTCAAGGACAGTCTTTGCAAATGAAAGAAAAGTGGGAGCAGAGAGAACATCACGTTAACTCTTTAGTGACCAGACCTGTAGGACACCAGCTGCCCTGCCCCCACTGCCCAAGA
Organism: Taxidea taxus jeffersonii; assembly: GCA_003697995.1. NCBI lineage: Eukaryota > Metazoa > Chordata > Mammalia > Carnivora > Mustelidae > Taxidea > Taxidea taxus. The sequence goes on from RCUC01156701.1 coordinate 9,689, forward strand.
AACTGGCGAAGAAATAGAGCACAGACCTGTGGGGTTCCCAGGGTTGATGATACACAGCACCTTGGGGTCACAGTGGTCTTTGGCCTCCTGCACGGCTCGCCGGAGCTCGTTCACATTTAGGGCCCAGCAGTTCTCCTCATCCAGGTAATAGTTCACCTGGATGGCATCGAGCTCAGAGATGACGGCCGAGTAGAGGGGGTACTGTGGGATGGGGATCATCACACCGGTCCGCGACTTGCCACCCCCGGACACCAGGATCTTCAGGATGGTCTGCAACAGAGAAGTCGAGGCTTCCAGGAACACTGCCCATCTCCACCCTTTGGGGACTGCCAGGCAGAGGCCCCCGAGGTCCCAACCCCAGCTTTTTATCAGCCACCCCACTGCCTGCCTTCAGTGCAGCCCCATGTGAGCTGCTTGACTTCCCTGAGTCTCACTGCCCCCCATCTTTAAAACGAGGTCTGCTGTGAGGAGTAAGCAAAACGAAATGCTTTCAAGTTCTTAACACGGTAGTTAAAAGACTCGATGCCTGTATTTTTTGAAGAGGCCTTTTGAAACAGTCATCCACAAACTGGCCCTGTCTTGGCCCTTAAGTTCATTCCGTATGTCCTGGCGGGGAGGAGGGACAGGAATCTGTCTTGTTAGTAATTACAGGTGCCCACGGCTGGGCAGACCCTCAACAAGGAAGGGATTGTCGAATCAGGATAAAATACCCATCTACTACCACCAGGTGGCGCTTCAACCTGGTTGTTTCCTCGGCCGTGTGGCTCAAGGTTTGCAGGACTCCTGAGAAACCAGGTCGCCCGAACCCCGTGGAGATACGGGTGGAGGTGGCAATAACTGACTGCAAACCCTGTCCTGGAAGAGTTCCCACCTTACACACAGGCCAGTTCCTCGCTGCAAGAATGCCACTGGACTCAGAAGCTCAACAACTTGATTCTTTTCACAAAATCGTGAGGACACCTCCCTCAGCGGCTCTAGGACCTCTGCCTGTATGTGGGCTTCTCTGGGAACTGAGAGGCCTTGACAGCACAACACCGTGGAAGACGTGATGGCTGGAGACCTGCGTCCCAACACGGGAACCCCAACTGTCACAAGAGGCTGACTTAAAGACGGCAGAGCATTTAATGTTGGGGGGCCTGTTTCCTGGGCTCCAGTAAGAGCTGAATGCATCTGAAAGGATGAAAGCACTCAACAAACAGGAGAAACAAGAGCCTTGGAGGTCGAAAGACCAAGATGAACCCCATCAAAGGAAGGGTCCGCACACACTCCCTGAGGAGGGAAAATAAAGGAATTGAAAGCACCAGCACTGATGAGGTATTGGAAGGAGCATGCTGCATAGGAACAAGACCACAGCTCCCTCAGACCCAGGACTTCAGAGCCCTTCTGCTAAGCACACTTTGACAAAAGCCCCTCTTCACCCCGTCCACAGCTGACCCCCAGCCCAAGCCACCTCTTCCCTCATCTCCTAAAGGGTCCCTCACATCCATCATCCCCTTCCCTGCCGAAGTTAAATCTTAACATAAATCTAATTATCCCCTATCCATCTGTCACTCCCCCCACCTTCAAATGCTTCAATGGACATCATTGTTCTTAGGACAATGACCTAAATCCTCAGCATGGGCCACTAGGGCCTGCCCCAGGTGCCTCTCTAGCCCACTTCTGGAAGCTCTGGCCCTTGCTACATGTGCTCATTCAGTGACTCTCCTTTTGCAAATGCACAGCCTCTTTCCAGCTCACAGCCTCTGCACATGTTGACCTTCTGTTCAGAACACACTTTGTCCCCTGCCTCCCCGTTCATGCCTACATATCCCCCAGATCTCTGCTCAGTCATCCTTTAAGAAACCTTTCTGCTCCTCACAACCATCCCCACCCCCTGCTGCTCCTCCTGGGGCACTCTGTCCTCTCAGCCCAGAAAAGAAACTGAAAGCTTGTGATATGACATTTATTTATGTGATATCAATGCTGGTCTGATCAGGTACTAGGGTGTAAGCAGAGGCCAAGTGTGTGTGGTTCCCATGGTCTCCCGAGCACCTGGTACAGGACCTGGCACAGGAGGAACCTCAGTAGGAACTAAGCGACAGAAAGGCCAATGCCACCAGAAAGGCACCCTCGAGTGCCCATGGCTCCTCTCCAGCTGGATCTGCAGAGAGCCAACCCCTCCTCCCAGGCCTGTTTCTCCCTACTGGCACAGGCTCACATCCTTGTCCCTAACTAGGAAGGCTGTTCTTCACGGGGGTAAACACTGGAGAGCGAGCCACCCTCACACATACAGAAATGCCATCACTGGCTCCTGTGGTCAGGTAAATGTTGTCCGGGTCTGCAGGCACACCGCCATCTCTCCTGGTGATGTAGGCAGCCACGTCTTCACGAATGCAATTGACGCCCTGACTAGCACTGTAAGACCCTGCAAGACAGCAAGCAACACAGTCACTAGAGGCAGAATGACTGGCTCTATGGAGTTGGTGACATCCATGTAATTACCTGGGGTGGGGACAGGGGGGTGGGGGGATCCTTAGAACCCAGCTCCCACTATTCTAGGCTGTGGAATCATGGCATGCTGCTTAACCACCTATCCATCCACCCATCCACCCATCCGCTATCTATGCATTCGTCTACCTGCCTATGCACCTGTCCACCCACCTACCCATTCACACACTCAGTATTCACAGAGAAGCTGTTAGACGTCAAGCATTACTCCAGGTCCTAGCTTCCAACCAGTCAAATGCGCCCCTACCTGTTTTATCCACCCTCCTGGCGTTTACACACATTCTGTAACATGTAAATCGCTACTGCTAGACTTGCTGTGTCTTTATCACTGCTGCCTGCACACGGTCCCACGGAGCCCGGAAGAACGTAAGAGCCTTCTGCAGCACTGCACATGTTTCGTGTCATGATCTGGTGAGGGTTGCACAGGTGTGTACATGTGCAAAAACTATCCGAGCTGAACACTAATATTGGTTCATTTTACTATAGGTTTGTTAATATCTCTATAAAGAGTGCTTTTTTTTTTTAATGTCAGGCCACTATTTTTAGGAAGAATTTGAGTATATATACTTGCACAGGCACATCTGGTAGGAGTCCCAAAGCGGTGAGGTAACCTCCCTGGGGAAGTGAAGGGGAGGCCAGAGGTCAGAGGTGGGAGGCCAACTTTTCACTCTATATCCTTTGACACTGTTTGAATTTTATGCCACATTTAAAGAGAACCAGCCTATCCTTCTAAGACTACTGGCAAACCCACCCCCAGGAGGCTTAGGGCTTCAGTGAGTATCAGTCCAGGCCCTGTACCCTGGAAGCCCTCGTTTGCCTCAACCTCTGTGCATCACTGGGCTCACCCTTCCCTTCTGACCAGTTGCTAAGATGGAGAGGGAAGGGAGGGGAGCCTAGGCCAATTCTCTGAGGTCCCAGGGGCAAACATGAACATCTTTCAAGTCTGGGTGGTGGGTTCAAGGTCTCTTGTTACATTATTTGGGGTATTCTAATGCATCTGAAATATTCTGCAAATTAAAATAGTGGAGAGGTACAAATGCTGGTATTAGAGAATCCCTCCTCTACGGAGTGACGGACTTGATTATTTCTGAGCTCCCATCCTCAGAAACCTTTCCCTCTGCCTTCTCTCAATGCCCTCGCTTCCAATCCGTGGGGCCTGTCCATTCCCACACCAGCCAAGCCTCCCCTTTTTCCTGCCTCAGGCTCATCATCCTCGAGTTCCCAGGCCTTCCCCCTTGGCAAGCTCCCTGCCCCTGCAGGCCGCGGACCTTCCACCCTTTCCTTCAGCCTTTCTGTTATGCTCCAAACCACACTGGTCCGTCAAAGCTCAAATCTAGTCTCTCTCTCAGGCTCCTGTCATAAAGATACTGCCCCATACTAAGCCTCTCTCCTGACCTGCATTTTCTCCAGTTATTTACTGTAGACACATGAAGCCTGCCTCCCCATGTGCCCTTGAGGGCAGGGGGCCATTACCTATTTCTTCTGTGCATCTCTGCTAGAACACCTATCCCCCTGCCTGGCCCCACCCTACTACACTCCTGCTTAGGAACCCGCTGCCCTCAGACTGATGGCAACCTGCCTCCCATGGCCTACAAACCAGCCAAACTTCCCAGCCCCATTACATACCGCCCCATCCAGACCTCTTCACTTGATCACACTCAATTCTCAAATCTCAGGGCCTTGGCACACATCATTTCTTCTGTCTGGCATGCATTTGCAGGTACTCTATTACTCACCATCCCCATGAATTTGAATCATATTTGCTGCTTAAACCCTCCCTCTACATTAGAATCCCTGGTTATAGCCCCATATCTCTTCTGCTTTTTCTCCAAGAACTCATGAAAACTAGAGATTATTTTTTGTGTGATTTTTTTCTAATGTTTCTCCCAAATCCGATCATGAACTTTTGTGAGCATAGAAATTCCATCCGCCTGGTTCACCAGTGTCCCTCAGTGCTTAGAAGGGTGCTCCGGGAGGGCTAGATAAGGACCTGCACCTCCCTGGATGTCTAGATTCCACCTTAATCCTTTTAAGATCCAAGATATAACCTGAGAACTGAATTACTCCTTGAACAGAAAATGAGGAACTCTACTAAGAATTTTAGGGGCAGCTGGGTGGGTCAGCTGGTTGAGCATCTGACTCCTGATTTTGGCTCAGGTCATAATCATAGGGTTGTGAGACTGAGGTCCAAGTCCAGCTCTACGCTCAACAAACACCCAGTCTGCATGAGATTCTTTCTCCCTCTTCCTTTGCCCCTCCCCCTACTCGTGCATACTCTCTCATATAAATAAATCAATCTTAAATTTTAAAAAAGTCGTTTTATTTTTTTAAGGATTTTATTTATTTGACAGAGAGAGAAATCACAAGTAGGCAGAGAGGCAGACAGAGAGGGGAAAGCAGGATCCCTGCTGAAGGAAGAGGCTTTAACCCACTGAGCCACCCAGGTGCCCAAGAAAAGTCATTTTAAAGGGCACGATTAAGACACATCCAGCTGAGCTCTAAGACCTTGTGTATGTATTTAGTAATCCCAGCCGGGGTCAGGGCTGTCCTGGGCACACTGACATTTTCCATTTCCCTTGCTTCTGTGGGCTGGTAGGTTTAGTTGACAGAACAGCTCCCCCAGCATGACACTGCCCTACCTCCTGCAATGGGCAGGGACTGGTGGTGACCCCCAAGGACAGGGCCTCTCCACACCTGACAAAGGGCTTTATTTAGCACATACATCAACCTCTTTCAAAAGCCCAGGAGCTGAGTAGAGTACTTCCTAGCTCAAGGAGGAGGAGAGAGGCTCAGGGCGTACCGACTTCACCTATCCCCATAGGGTCCTCAGAACTCAGTGCAAGTCCCCAAAACCCCACACACAAGCCAACTTTCCTCTTGCTGTAACACCCCAAGTGGGGACTCATGTGAACGTGGCCTCCCCAACCCCTTTCCATAGCCCTGGCTGACAGAGTTGCAAAAACTCGATGAAGCTTCCTGCAGGGAACAGAGAACCCCTCCCCCCTGTGATAGACGATTTCCATCAGGCATGCAGACGACAAACACTCCCTCCCCCTGCCTCTCCTCACAGCTTCCAGGAATCTTGGGCCCATGGCCACAGGGTCTTGGCGCCTTTGTCCTGTGGACTGGGCAGAGGGCACAGGAGGAGAGGAGCCTGCAGGCTGAGCCTTTGGGCTGCTGGGTTGTTCTCTGACAGCTTGTGGTTTCGGCCTTGCCACACAAGGTGCTAGCCCACACCCTCCCCAGTCTGGCAGGCAGGAAAGCAAGGGGAGTTGGTCCCTTCCTGAGAGGGACACCCTGAAGGACAGTGACCAGACTTGGACAGAGCGTGGTGGGGTAACCACAGCAAGGAAGGTAAGCACAGGGCTCCATTAAAGGGAAAGAGCAGAAAAAGGGAGGGGAGGGACAGGGGAATGGCAGAGAGGCGAAAGGTAGCTGACCCTCTGCTGAGCAAGCTACAAGAATCCCTCTCCCACCTTCCAGAACATTCAGGCACGTGTCCTAAAAAAACTCTCAGAACAACTATTTTTTCTGGGGTGAGGAAAGTTGGATCCCCTCTGTAGGCATGGGGCAAAGGAATGGGGCAAAAGCAAACAGAACAAAGAACAGGAGATGAGAACAAAGAGCCAGAGGCCCAGGGGCTGGAAATCCATCTCAACAGCAAAGGGAGGGAGAGTATCATTTTCACATCTGGGGGGTGTGTGTGTGTGTGTGTGCAAATTCCAGGGCCTCCCTCCATGGAGTGCTTCCTCCTTAAGGAGGCAGATGGCTGGGCGTGGGCTTCCAGCAAAGGGGACCAAAGGCCAGGGAGGTGGGAACACAAGGAATGGGAGGGTGGACAGCACTGTCAGAAGGAAGGAAGCCACCAAACAGGATTCAGAGGCATCTCACAGAACTCCCCCCTCTCCCCAATAACTGACCACCTCCTGCCATGGGGGTGACAGACAAGAATGCTGGACAAAGCCATGCACCGCACTTCACCCAGCCCATCACTGGGTTAAACCCTCTGCTCTGAGGGGTGTCTGGGTGACTCAGGTTACCCTGATTCTTGATTTTGGCCAAGATCATGATCTCGGGACCCCGGGGAGTCAGCCTGAAGATCCTCTCCCCTTCCCCCTGCTCATACTCTCTAAAATAAATAAATCTTTAAAACAAACACACCAACCCTCTGCTGACAGAAGGGTCAGTTACTCAAGATGGCTCCTAGGTGTGAAACCAAACTCCAGGCCAATGGAGGCTCCTGCAGCTCAAGTGCCCTGATCCTCCAAATGATGGCATTTACCTCACTGCTCAGCTAACAGGAGGTTAACAGAGCAGACATGAAGAGGAAGACTGTTTTTCATTTACTCTGCTTGTTACCACCCCATACACATTCACACACTCACATGGATAACTCTCCATTTGGGGCCAGGACCCAAGCTCACGCTCAGAACACATGTTCATCTCATGCCCTCCGGGACCTGACTGTGGGGGGCATGGGGAGGGTGCTCACCCAGGCTGTTCCCGCCACAAGCCTGTAGGATCCGCCGGGCTCGCTTCTTAGCATCTTCTGGGAAGCTGGGGCTGTCCAACAGGTTTGGGTAGGTGCAGAGTGCCATCACCTGGGGGAAGAGAGGCGTGGGCTGGGCTCCCAGCACCCCCAACCCCAGAGCCCCAGGAGGGCCGTGAGGAACCTGAGCATGGACACTGTGATGACCACAACTCTGGGACATGCCTCTCCACAAGGGCTCCAGCCTGGGGGGAGCTTGGGGTGGATGGGGAGGAGCATGCTGGGCTCTTTGCAGCAGGAGATGCTGAAAGGTGGGATACATCATGACCGGGGCTTGGGACCCAAGGGAGAGCTGCCAGAAGAGGAGCCGGGGAACAGGAGGAGCCTGACCCTCAGTCCCTGGCCCTAACTCTTCCAAAGAGGATGGCAGGTCACACACCCAAGGCCACAAGATCCAGGGGGCTCCTGAGCAAGGGCCAGGGCTGAGCAGGCAGGTGAACCCCAACTGAAAGGAGCACAGACTAACTCACAGACTGAGTGTTCTCCCCCACACCCTCAACCCCCGCCCCCTTTCTCACCATCATCCCCTTTCCTGGCCAGAACTGAAAGCCCCGTCAGTTTCCCCACCTCTGTAACAGAGAAAATCACCCTAACCTCACAAATTAAGAGGATTAAGCAAGGAAATGTTTGCAAAGTGCCGGTAAACCCCAGCTCACCGGGCAAGTCTAAGCTGGCAGTGCAAAAGCTGTGCCAAGAGCCCTGAGGGGACTCGAGGGCTCGTGGCTCTGACACCAGCTGGGTGACTTCAGGTAGGAGCTGGCTTTCTGGTGCCTCACTTCTTCATTTGTACAATGGGCAGTGACCCAGCCTACCCTCTTCCCACAGGCACTTGCGAAGAGGAGAGATGTGTGAAGGCTGCCAGGCGCCAGCACCAGGTAGGAGAGGCGGGGTTTGCCATAGCCAGAGGCAGAACCGGATCTGGGAACAAGTCAGCCAGCCAGAGAAGGCTGAGTCCACAGGAGGCTCTTCAGGCCCAGAGCCCCAGGCACGTGTGGGCAACGGCTTTTGCTCTCTCCTCCAGAGATGTGTGACTCTAGGACACTCAGGGCCCTCCCGCCTTCTCCTGCCTCTGCTTCCCTGGCAGAACTGCTCTGTTTGGTCTGATCCATTTCCCCAGCTTCGGGCCCAGTTTGGGGCCTCATCTATTCACAAGCTGCTGGTATGCTCCTGAGCTCAGCAGCAGTGGCCATGGGAGGGGAGCCCCAGTGACGTTCCTCAGCTCAATGCCAGCCTCGGTACTCTTCCCCAGACCCTGTGTGAACTCCCCAAGCTAAGTAAGGTCCCTGCACCCCTCCACTAGAGAGTAGGGCAGGGTCACCCCCGCTACGCCAGCCCCTGCAGCAGGCAAAAAAGGCCGGGGGCCTCCGATGCTCAGCTGCCCTGCTTGCCCAAGCCTGCGAACCTTAACCACATAAGGACCACATTTTGCTCCAATTCTTCTCTAGGAAGCAGCTTTCGCCACAGCTGGTCTCTCCCTCTGTTCAAGAGGCCCTTAGCATTTTCCCACTCTGCTTTTCTCCCGCCAGCCCACCAATCCCACAATTTCAGCCCATGCAGGATCCTTGCAGTTGGTGCCCAAACAGAAACACTAAACCCCACCTCCTGAAGACCTCAGGAGCAAGATGGGTCACATCAGCAAGGCAAGCAGGAGAGCAGCAGCTGACAGTGGCCACCACCCCACACTCCTGTGGGCCAGGGGTCAGCACTTCATACTCAGTGTCACACTGAGACCCCCAGCTGTCCTCCAAGGCAATGCTCTGGTGACTTGCCCTTATTCAAAGCCACCCAGCTGGTAAGTGGCAGAGTCAACGCTCAAACTCAGGGTATCTCACTTGGGATGAAAATATCTGGACCGGGGCGCCTGGGTGGCTCAGTGGGTTAAAGCCTCTGCCTTCGGGCGCCTGGGTGGCTCAGTTGGTTGGATGACTGCCTTCGGCTCGGGTCACAATCCTGGAGTCCCGGGATCGAGTCCCACATCGGGCTCCCTGCTTGGCGGGGAGTCTGCTTCTCCCACTGACCTCTCTCCTCTCATGTTCTCTCTCTTAAATAAATAAATAAAATCTTAAAAAAAAAAAAAATAGCCCCTGCCTTCGGCTCGGGTCGTGGTCTTGGGGTCCTGGGATAGAGCCCCACATCGGGCTCTCTGTTCAGCAGGGGAGTCTGCTTCCCCCTCTCTCTGCCTACTTGTGAAATAAATAAATAAAATCTTAAAAAAAAAAGAAAGAAAGAAAGTATCTGGACCCCCATATATCACCTCCCAAACCACTGGGCCTCTACCTCTCCAAGCTGCTTCTCCCACTCACTTACCAACCAAGCTCTGATCTCAGTATCTGAGACCACAGACTATGGAAGGGTATCCAGAGACTATGGAAGGTATGCCTCATACACAAGAGTAACCCCAAAGTGAATCTAGACATTCTAGACAACTTTGGAAGGGGAGGAGACTGAGGGAGAGACCCAGGGCACATCAGGCACTAGAGGGGGCCACTACTTCCAGAGCACCTCCCTGTGGGATTCTGGCTCCTGCTATGTCCCAAGGGGGCCGGACAGGGGAGGAAGCAGGGATGAGAGGAGCTGGCTGGCCCGCCCAGGCTCCAGTTCCCTGCGCTCCCAGCAGCCTCTGCTCCTGAGCACCGGCTTACCTGTCGGAGGAAGGTTATTGGCTGCTGGCCCATGGCCTGGGCGTCCCCGATGTTGGCACGGATGACTTCAGTGAATGGTTTTTTGATACCCTGAGCAGACAGAAGGCAACAGGTGATTACTTGGAGACTCAGAGATCCTGGATTCACCAAGCAATGCCCCCACAGGATATTAATAAACACTCCTATTTTGAGCCTTACCAGGTGTCAGGCATAGTGCCAAGCCCTTGACATGGCTCGCCCCATTTAACCTTAACCACCACCCCATGAAGAACTAGTATTAATCTCATTTTACAAATGAGGAAAACGAGGCTTCAAAAGGCTAAGCAACTTGTCCGAGATCATGTAATTGATAAATACGAGTAGTGGGATTTGAAGCCAGACTCCAAGATCACTCTTCTCAACCACTATGCTCACTACCCCCCACTTTCTAAGAAGGCTGCAGGAGCTCTCCTGGGCTACCAAGCACCCTGAGGCAGCTGCAGGTCCAGGGCCTGCCAGCCAACTTGGCCTGGGAGGGATGCCTAAAAAGAGGACTTTGGGGCAAAAGTGGTGGGAGGCAGGGGTCAGCAGCAGAGGCCCCCAAACGTAAGGAAAAGGCCCCCACAACTCGCCCCCAAGCACAGCTCCACCTCAACAGCCTAAATAAATGGCCGGATGCCAGAGCCACCCTCCCCTCCAGAAGACCCCCAATCAGCAGGGACCTCTAGGCTTATTCCCTTGCAACCTGGTTTTGCAGAATAAAGAATGTGGGCTGATTGTCACTTAAAAAAAAAAAATGCAAGAAAAAAAAAATATGCAAAGAATGGCTGCAGAACTAACTCTCAGTCACTGCCCGAGCAATGTGTTCAACACAGGAAGGAGGTCCCAGAGAGGAGGGACTCAGAAACCTGCCAACCTCAACGTCATGGAGGGCAGGGGTGGGGTGACTAAAGGACTCCCGGCTGCTGAGAATGAGAAAATGCACTCCGGATGGAGGTTTTGGGGATCTGGAAATGTGGGGATTCCACAGAGCTCCCAAGTCCAGAATTTGCCACTAGAAGAGTAAGAATCAGCGGCAAGTTCAATGACCCCCCAGGGTGGCTGAAGGGTTATCTGAGACAAACAATCCGAAAGCACTTGGCGGAGTACAAACATCATCATCTTACAAAGCCAGACCAAGGACAAGGTTGGGAGCGTCATGGCAGAGGAAGAAGGCGGTGGGGCAAGGAGGGGGCAGGGCCAAGGGGTGGCCTGGACGGAGAAGCCTGGCCACCTTCCCATCTCCAGCTGCCCTTTCCTCAAGGACATGTGTAACTCAAATTTTAAAAATACAAATTCTATGTGTTTTTATTTCGATTCAATTTTGTTGGGGCACCTGGGTGGCTCAGTGGGTTGAGCCTCTCCCTTCAGCTCAGGTAGTGATATCAGGGTCTTGGGATCGAGTCCCACGTCAGACTCTCTGCTAAGCTTTCCCCTCTCTTTCTGCCTGCCTCTCTGCCTACTTGTGATCTATCAAATAAATAAATAAAATCTTTTAAAGAAATAAATTCAGGGTGCCTGGGTGGCTCAGTGGGTTAAAACCTCTGCCTTCGCCTCAGGTCATGATCCTGGGGTCCTGGGATCGAGCCCCACATCGGGCTCTCTGATCGGTGGGGAGCCTGCTTCCTCCTTTCTCTCTCTGCCTGTCTCTCCACCTACTTGCGATCTCTGTCAAATAAGTAAATAAAATCTTAAAAATAAAATAAATAAATTTAATTTTGTTAATATATAGTGTATTATAGTTTCAGGGGTAGATTTTAGTGATTCATCAGTTGCATATAACACCCTGTGCTCATTCCATCAAATGCTCTCCTTCGTGTCCATCTCCCAGTTACCTTATCCCCCTTCCAGCAACCCTCAGTTTATTTCCTAGAGTTAAGTGTCTTAGGGTTTGCCTCCCTGTTTTCTAAGGTTCTGACCCTTGTCTTTTCTCCAACTCCCACAATGTGTGAATTAAAGCACCTTTAGAAAACTTTGCCTTTTCAAAATCAGTAATATACACCTTAAGTGAAAAACAGTGTCTTAAGGGATAAAAGTAGCTGGCAAACAAGTGTTCCTGACCCTCAATCTGCCACCCCTAAGACCCTTCCATTTATCTGGCTGTTCTGGAGCAAGAAGGCATGGGGTGGGAGACAGAGCCGGCTGGGGAGGGTGTCTCAGAAGTGGCCAGGGACCTTTATAAACAGGGCTTGGTAAGTCTCTAAAAGCCTTTGGGGAGGGGGTGGGAAGAGGCCTTTGAAATCCCTGTGTCCCTTCTGCACAGCTCTTCAGGGCTGGTTAGTTATGAGAAGAGGCCCCAGCTTAAGTGTCCTGAGGGCCAAGGCCCGTGGGTGGCAACCACCCTCTGCTCCAGGGCTAGGACAGGGGTGAGAGCAGGACCCCGGAGACAGACTGAGAGGCATGTGGCCTCAGGGCTCACCCTGGAGGCAGGAGGTAGGAGGCTGGGGGTAGAGGAGGGGCCAGGCCAGGGTATACAAAGGGGTAAGGACGGACTCACCCCCACTGGCACTGGCCTGAGCTCCTGGCATAGGTCCCTCTGTCAGCCTGTGAATTGCCACAGCCCCCTCTAAGCCTGGCCAGCTGAGCACAGGTAATTTCTATGGTATGGGCACAGTTCATTCTTTGGTAGGGATAAAATCCATCACAGTTGAGGGCCTGGAACCAACACACAGCTGTGGGCCCTCAGCCAGCCCAATGCAGGGAGAGAATATGCCTGGAACAGAGCCCTGGATGTTCCTTTCCCATGCCCGCCCCCTGCACTGCTCAACCAATTCAGGGCCTGCTGACAAGAAGCCTGGGAACACTGCGCATCTCTTTTTTTCTTGGGTCTAGGTGCCCACAGACCCCAGACATTTTGCTGTGATGGATGAGCTGGGGGTGGGGGTAAGCTGGCTCCCTTCAATGGGCAGCAGGTCAGCCTGCCCAGCCAAAGGCCCGCGTATAAAGGATACTGTTCTGGGGCAGAGTCTACTTATAAGCACTGAAGGTCCACACGGGATGGGAAATAACAAGGAGCCAGGGACTGACTCCTGCCCACAGTGACTCATCCAGGCCTGGTCAGCACACCTAGTAGTGACCTTGCCTCAGCCTAGCCCCCAGGAGCCCATCAGGTCAGCAGATAGCATCCCAGTTTCCTCTCACAGTATCCAGGAGCACATCTAGATAATCCACCTGCTTACATCCCACCCAGAGCTGCCTCCCTGGGCTTTTGGGTGAGAGGCGGGGGAGGGGCAGCAGTTGAGATAAAGTCCTACCCAGAGGAACTCCTTCCCCTCCATTCAGCTTACGAGGGATATGGGAATAGGCCCTCAGGCTCAAGGGATGACCTATTTCAGAGGGTGTTAGCAAGAAGGAAAAAGACTATCAATGGCCTTCCCAGTTCACATGCCCAACATCATTATGAAGGTTGATGGGACAAGAAAGCTGATTCCAACAGGCACAAGGCAGTTTTCTTAAGCAAGGGATGGCTCCCGTCATTTCATGTGACATGTAGGGGGAAAGGCTTGGTAGGACAGTTATTCCCTGGAACAGAGCCCTTGATGTTCCTTTCCCATGCCTGCCCCTTGCACTGCTCAATCAATTCAGGGCCCACTGACAAGAAGTCTGGGAACATTGAGCGTTTCTTTTCTTGGGTCTGTGTACTCAAGGTCCACATGGGATGGGAAACCCTGAACTCTGGGGGTCTGTGGGAGGGTCACCAAGAGAAACAGAGACTCACAGGGAAGAAGCAGGAATGATAGCTGATGAGCTCCAAATAGAATAATTCATGACAGCAAAGCTAAGGCCAAGGCAAGACAGAGCACATACTGCAGAATGCACTCCCAGACCCAGAGAGGCTCAGCATGAAGGCAAGGAAAGGGCATTCCTTGGTGCTTCTTCTCAAGCAACTCTCATTAGTTTAAGAAAAAGCCTCTTAAGAGTTCTTTTTTTTTTAAGATTTTATTTACTTATTTGACAGAGATCACAAGTAGGCAGAGAGAGAGAGAGAGGGAAGCAGGCTCCCTGCTGAGCAGAGAGCCCGATGCTGGGCTCAATTCCAGGACCCCAGGATCATGACCTGAGCTGAAGGCAGAGGCTTTAACCCACTGAGCCACCCAGGCACCCAGCTCTTAAGAGTTCTAACTGACTTCTAGCTGTTCTCATCTCAAACTAGTCTTTAGAGGAAATAAACTGGCCCATTTTGCAGAGGCAGAAACTGAGCCCAAGGTGCTCTGAAAGACTTCTCTGAGGCCCACAGCTTATAAAGCAAAGCCCAGGATGTAGGTCCATGGTGACCTGGACAGGGTGGGTGGGGGAGGGTTTGTTCCATTAGAAGCCAACACTACCAATTTGTTTTAAAGAAGCATTTGAACGTTAAAGAAAATGACGGTGAGATTTCACAACCTGTGCTTGGCATAACCAGGGTTTCTTAGTTCTCAGCTAACTATAACCACATGTATAGCACCTTCCATTTTTACCAGTGTAGATGCAGCACACACTGATATTAACAGTATTAATCACAATCAGTTTTTCCCTCTATTTATGAATGTTTCACCCCAACTGTGTGTACTTTACAAATAGAAGTAGAGCCATTCCTGCCTCTACTTGTGCCAACTTCCTCCCCTCCTGCAACAGAGGAAAAAAGTAGTAGGTTGAAGAACTGACAGATCTTTTCAAAACTCCTACTAATTGCAGCTTATTTTTAAGTGCTGCTCCCAGGGAACACCAGGATCTGAAAAGCTAATAGTTTCTCCCCATTTGGAGCTTGGAGCTGCTGTCAGGGAGAAACAGGGCCTCTGTGAGAGCACAGACGGGAATGGAGTTGAATGGCCCCTTTCACACCTACTTAACCAACTTCCCCTCCCTCCCTCAGGCTTTCCTGAGCCTTCTCCACTCCTATCACAGACGGAAGGAGGATGGGACCTGCCGGGCAAGCCACGTCAAAGTCAAACACCAGAACCACGTGTCCAGCCGAACAGTGAGTACTGTCTGCAGAGCACTTGGTGAAATAATCCCAAAAGGCAGCATAAAGGCCAGGACCCCTTCAAATGGACAACAGATATAAAAGTCAGGGCAGGGAATTGGGGTGGGGAATCTTGGGGCCCACCAAGCCACCTCTCTCCTTTTATAGACTAGGGAAACCAAAGCCCAGAGACTATAGGAGATTCACCCCAAGTCACCCTACAAATCCTTACCCGTCCCATCTCTACACAATCGAACCCTTTATAACATCAGTCCAGTTTTGATCACTGCAGTTCAAAACAGAGGTAGAAAAAAAATGAAGCTGTGCAGAGCCAAGCCAAAAAAAGAAGAAAAAAAAAAAAAGACTGGGAAAATATGGCTCTCTCAGAAGGGGCCCTGTGCAAGCTAGCAAAGTAGATACAGGGGGTCTCCCAAAATGAAAGGTTTAAGGGAGGCCATGCTGGCTTGGGTGAGCTATGTCTCTAGCAGCTAGACTGGGACAAAGTGAGAATAAAATGAGAAGGCGTTAAGTTTGAATGAAAGCACCAGAAAGAGGTGGACAGAAAGCTCAACTTACTTAGGAGTAGGCTATGGGAATGTGCATCATCCCTCCCCAGAAATCACAGGGTGTTTCCAGCTTAAATGATCAAGAAATTTGTTCACCTCAATCATGGAACCGTACCCTACTAGAACCACTTCATGGTACCCCACTTCACACCAAAACCCCCACTTTGCACCAGAAAGTCCTGAGCCCAGCACCCAAAACTCCAGCCCACCTCTTCTGTCTCATTCATCTCCTGTAACCCCCTGCTGCAGCACCGCTCTTCAAACAGCACCAACCCCTGATGCAAACAAATGCCAGAACTTCCCAACCTTTCATCTTTGCTCACAGCTCCCACCTGGAATGCTCTCACATTTTTCTCTGCCTGCTAAAAAATCCCACCAGGGGGCACCTGGGTGGCTCAGTGGGTTAAAGCCGCTGCCTTCGGCTCAGGTCATGATCCCAGGGTCGTGGGATCGAGCCCCGCATCGGGCTCCCTGCTCTGCGGACAGCCTGCTTCCTCCTCTCTCTCTCTCTGCCTACTTATGATCTCTGTCTGTCAAATAAATAAATAAAATCTTAAAAAAAAAAAAAGAAAATCCCACCAGTCCTTAAAAAAAGCGGTGGGGGGCTCAGGTCCACAGAACAGGTGGGCAGTCAGCGTACTGAAGACAAAGACAGGACATCTTTCTGTCCTAATCATCCTCATACTTCATGGAGCCCACACCCAAGCTGCTATTTAGCAAACGGTGGAGAGAATCCCTGGAGCCCTTACCAGCTCTGAAACCAGAGCAATTAGCTGTAAGTGATAAGCCCGGAACAATTTAATCTCAGCTTTGTTTTAACAGGGAAACTGTTGCCTCAAGGACAGGCAACTCCAGTCAGCCAGACAGTCACAGAGAGCAGAGTGACAAAACTCATGTTTTCTGTCCCTGGCCCACCTCACACCTCTGGCCAGGAAAGCACAGAAGCCGAGCCAGCCTTCTGTGGGCCAAACCTTAAACTTAGCCGTGAAAGCAGTCAGAGAGAGACACTGGACTCTGACTAGTTCAGCTCACTATTTTCAGTCAGGAGAACCGGGCATCCCATCACTGCTTCCTCCCATACATTCATGGGACACTAAGTGATCAACTCACCCCAGAGTCACCCAGTTCTGGAGCCTCTGAGAGCGCGAGATCAAGGAATCCTCCCCCACCCGCATTCTGGGTTAGAACTATCTTAAGCAAGCAGCTGTTTCATCAGATCTTAGAAATCTTAGCAGTGTTTGCTTTTTTTTTACACTGCCTCTTTTGACTCGGCCTCCTAAATTCCACTCAGGTTAGAACTGGTATCTTAGGGTATCTCTTACACACACCCAGTCACCCTGGTTGTAGGAAGAGAAATCACTCCTGGGGATGCGGTCCCTTTTACATGCAACTACAAACGAAAGCCAAGATCACAATCAGCCATCCACCAAGACAAAGAAAGTCCAGGGCCATTCTACCAAGGCTCAAGACTCTGACTACCCACTGGGGAGGAGTGTATCCCCAGAGACCAAAATGTGGGGTCAGTCAAGGTTTCAGTGAGGCGGGAATCCTTCAGGACCCTCCTCCACACTTCCACTCTTGTTATGGAATCCTTACTGGCAGAACGACCAAAAAGGTCTCAGAAAAAAAAGCTTTGGGAACAAACCTAAGTCTTGGAGCCTTCCTCCCTCTCCTCCTACCTAACATGCTATCCTTCCCAACACTCCCATCCAGCACCCCCTTACACCATTCCTCCATTTTATTTTCTTCAAAGCACTTACTCACTATCTGAAATTCTCTTTATTTCTTTAATGGTTGTTATTAACCTCCCCCCACGGATCTTGGTTCCGCCACGGGTAGGACAGCCACAGAACGTGCAGTGCCTGGCACTACCGGTCGCTCAATTATAATTGATGAATTCAATTCAACAAGTGAACCGTATCTGAGGGCCTTAATTTGTGCCAGGTGCCGGGCACCAGTGGGTGAAGGGATAGGAGGAGGGCATTCTTGTTTTAGCCAACCTAGGCTGAACGAAGGACCTGGCCACCGGGGTGAGAGGAAGCTCCCAGCCGGTGGACCCCAGCCTCCAGCAGCTACTGTTCTCCCTCCCCTTGACCCCTGAGTTTCGGCGACCCTAGCCTCCCTGGGCCCTCCCGCCCCGCGGGCCCAGGCGCCCGCGCTCACCCGCTGCAGCTCGAGCTCGATCTCGCCGGCCTTGAGCACGATGGGTCCCCGCACCGCATACTCCACAGCCTTCACCTGCGGGTTCATGGACTCAAGCGTAAGGATGCGCTCGCGCCGGCTCCGCTCCGGCCGCACCTTGAGCACTGCCGAGGCCTCGGCTGCCGCGCTGCTCTGACTACGGCTCCACGGGCCCGGGGTCCGCGGGCAGCAGCCCCGCCGGACCAGTGCCGCTGCCCGCTGCATCGCGCGCCGCCCAGGAAAACCTTGACACTAAAAGAAAAAGAACAAACATGTCGCGCACAGTCCAAGGCGGGCACCAGTGCCCCCACCCCCAAGCCCAGCCAAAGGGCCCTTTCAGCGAGCGGAGCCACCTTGGCTCCCGGGCCGGGTGCCCATCCCCCGGCGACTCGAACCCTTCACTGCGCTACCGCAGAGCCAAAGCAGTTTTGCAAAAGCTGCGCCCAATGCACGAATGCAACGTGCCTGCTGCCGCCACCTGGCCACCCCTAGCTGCGTCCAGCTACCGCGCGCGCCTGAAACCGGACCGGGGGCTTCGGCGCCCGCAGCCGCATTTCAGCACCCAGAGCCCGCACCGCCCGGCCCCCAGCGTTCGCACACCCACAGCCGGCGGGTCCGCCCCGGGCCTGCACACTGGCTCCTGGGCTTTGTAGTTCCCTAGTCCGCTTCCAGAGCCGATGTGGAAGGTGGTTGAACTACAAGTCCCATAGTGCTCCGCGCCGGCCAGATAGGGGGCCGGGCCGGAGGCGCGAACGGTCTTAAGACTCTGCCGGGGGCTGGGCGGGCTCTTTGTCCCTCGCTTTGGGGCTGGGGAGTTGGGCGGGGGCAGGGCAAGGGTCTGTCCTTTCAGCCTTCTACGAATTTGAGCTTTTGGCAGTGTGTCTGGAAGCGCATCCCTCCCTCCATGACCCCTCCCCCCTCTCCACCCACTACCGAGCACCTGCGAGGAGACGGCTGAGAGATGGTGCAGTCCTCGCCCGGGGTTTCATCATCCAGGGCCCGAAGGTGGCAGTGGACGCTCAACGGGAGCTGGTAGGAAGTGGAGCTTAGGAGTCTGGGACCTGACTGCTACTCTTTACCCCTCTGAACGTCAGCTTCCTTGTCAGCAAAGCGGAGATCTGACCCTAGCCTCTAAGGGTAGTTGTGAGAATTAAAGGATCAGTACCAGGCAGGTACCAGGTGTTCAGGCTTTTCCTGACTCTATCTGTAGCACTTCCCTACCTGCGTTACCTCTTTATTTCCTTGCAAGCATCTGAAATTATCCTATTTAGATACCTCTTACCGGCTTATGGTCTACCTCCTGCATTCACCACGTAAGCTCTAGAAGGGCAGTGTTTCCTCTTCATCCTATTCATGGCACCTTTAAGGTTCCTGGCAGATAGGTAGGCACTAGTAACATTTGTCGAAGAATTTTTTTCGGCAAAGGTATTACCAGGCAAAGGCACCTTGGCTCCCCCGGAGTAAGTGCAGGGCAAGAGTCGGAATGGAAAACACCAGTCTGAGACACCAAAATCCAGAGAGCCAGTGGGAGAAAGCACTTTCCCTCTCTGGGTCTCAGATGTCCATCTGCAAAGTAAATTGGGTTAAATGCCCATAAGGCCCCTTCCCCTCTTGGAAATTCTGTGTCTAGGTGTTTTCCCACAGAAAAGCAGCCCAAAGCTCCCTCACCCCAACAAGCACAATATTAGATTTCTGAAAGTAAGGGGCAGGAGGCACTTTAAAAACACAGCAGTGGGGGCGCCTGGGTGGCTCAGTGGGTTAGGCCTCTGCCTTAGGCTTAGGTCATGAACCCAGGGTCCTGGAATGGAGCCCAGCATCCATTGGGCTGTCTGTTCAGCAAGGAGCCTGCTTCCCCCTCTCCTTCTGCCTGCCGCTCCCCTTCTTGTGCTCACTCTCTGTCAAATAAATAAATAAATAAATAATCTTTAAAAACACACACACACACACACACAGCAGTGTAGGGGAAAAGGTACTAGAAAATCTGTGTTTGAATGTAGATACATATAATCACTTACCTCTTGGCTGACTTTGAACATGTTACTTAGCATTTGTAAGCCTGGTTTCCCCATCTGTAAAATGGGGTAACACACTTAACCTCTTGGGACTGAGGATAGTTCAATGAGGTAACTGAAAAAGCCAAGAGTTTGGAACCTAGTGCTATGGGTCTCTCTTACTACTCATCCTGTCAAGAGAATGCCATATACTTGGATTAAATAAATTGATTACCAATAAAGGGGAAAAGAGGATTGAGGGAGCAGCAGCCACGAAAATCTCTGAATATTCCTATGTTAATAAACTGGCTTGCCCACTAAGGACAGTTATTTGGGCTTCTCATCAATGGTTCCACCCCCAGCACTTGTGTTGATACTGTCTGCTTCCCTGCCTCTCTCCCAGTGGCCACGTATTCAGTCTCCAGGCAAAGATACCCTCAGGGAGCTTGGCTTCTCTAAGGACAGCACTGTCTTCAACGTCCTGTTCTTACCTGCTCTGCCCAGTTGTGGAGAAACACACCCACACACCTCTATCTCTAAAACACATTTAACCTTGACCCACATAAAATGTAAACACAGTCCCTCACTGTTCACCCAAGGGCTGGTACACTTCCTGTAGTCTCCATCCCAGATCAGAAGGGGCAGGTGGAACTGGGAGGGTGGGTGGGCATAGAGAGGTGAGGACAAATCCATTTGCAAAACCGGGGAAAACAATGCGTAGCACACAGTCCATCTACGTGGGCTCACACATCATCATTGTAGAAAACAAGTTAATGTCCCAATTCTGTCCTTAGCCAACCTGTGATGACTGCATGAGAGGAATGCTCCCTTTCTTTCCTGTGAACCACACTACTACAATTTACAAAGTACTTTCATACTTATCACTGCATTTGAACCTGATAGACATCAATGAAGTGAAAAAGGCAGGCATTATCCCCATCTTGCAGATGAAGCTCAGAGAGATTAAGTGATTTATTCAGGTGGCACAATCAAGTGCAGAGCCTGACCTGTGATTTCTAACCCAGTGCTTCAGTCCATACATGCAGGGACCAGGCTTGTGTAGCTCTGTGGGTCTGGAAATTTGCACTGCCACTGTCAAGCACTGAGCCCTAGAAAAGTTTTGGGTGGTAGTTGTGATGATGATAGTGGTAATACAGTGAACTGTGGGTTAATTTTGCCCTCTACAGGGGTTCCCCGGGTGGCTCTGTCAGTTAAGCAGCTGCCTTCAAATTGGGTCATGATCCTAGAGTCCTGGGATGGAGCTCCCTGCTCAGTGGGAAGCCTGCTTCCCCCTCTCCCACTCCCTCTGCTTGTGTTCCCTCTCTTGCTGTGTCTCTCTCTGTCAAATAAATAAAATCTTAAAAAAAAAATTGCCCTCTACACCAGATTGGGGTGGAGCAGGAGCAGCTTCTAAATATTAAAGAGAAAACGAGAGCTCCAAATACACAACAAATCCCTGACGATCCACGGTTGGAAGAGTCATTTGTTTGCAAGACATGGTACCGCTCGCCATTCCTTAACAAGTTTTTACTGAGCACCTCCCATGTGCCAGGTGCTGACCTGAGCTCTGGGGCTATAGTGAGTCACACAGATGGTCCTTGCCTACACAGACATAAAATTTCTTAGGAAAGGCAGACATCCATTAGATAAGCACACACACAAGCATGTGATTGCAAACTGTGATAATGGGTCGGGAGAGAAAGGACAGTTTTATGAGTACTTATAGTTCGCAAGTCTGAGCGAAGGTTTCCCAGAGTAAGTTAGCCTACGACCTGCCCAGAGAAGCCTGGCAGGATGATAAGGGGTAGCAGTACTGATGGGTGTGGTAGACACGGGGATGTGCCCTCACCCATCAAGGGAAAACTTGCCTGGAAAAAAACACAGAGAATTTACCTTCAACTAAGTGGTGTGGTCTGTCACCAGCCTCCACCTGCCAGTGCCATCAGGGTCTGCCTCACTTGCACAGAACTGCCTGTCCTGAGGTTGCCATCGCACCCTGACAGGAGAAGCCTAGGCTCAGTGACTGAGCAAGACTCAGCAAGTGCTGGGGCGGTATTTGCTGCAAGGCTTCCCAGGAGGTTGGCTGAGGCTTTGGCAGGCCTGCTTCACGGTTTTTCTTTCTCTGCCCAATCCTGCTGCCTCCCACTTCCTCTTACAGAAGCAGATCCCTAATATCCATCTTGCATCTCACACTCCATCTCAGTGTCAGTGATGAGGCACAAGTGTCCCAGGCCAGGGACTGCTGAGAAGCTCCGAGAAGGCTAGGGTGACTGCAGGGCAAACTATGAGGGAGAGGAGCGGGGCTGGAAGAAAAGGGTCAGAGGTGAGCGGTTGAGGACAGGCAGCCTAAGGTCCTAAATGTAAGAATTTCAGTTTTCATCCTAAGAATAATTAGAAGCCTTTGGAAGGCTTAAAGTAAGGGAGACACATGATCATATTCATGTTTAAAATTCTGCTGCACGAGGATGGATTGGAGAGGGGCAGTTGAGGGTGCAGGAGGATGGATTGTGGCACCAACAATGTCCAGTGTTGGCCTGGACTAGGGAATGGTGAGAAACAGGCTCTTTGGCATCCCCAGAATCTAGTGATTACCGGTCACACAAAAGTTCCCAGTAAATTTTTGCTGAATGAATGAGTGAATGAAATAGACTCTGTAGGGTCTGTGCTCTCAAGGTGGCTGCAGTCTGGCAGAAGGGTGGTGCACAGTAACTGTGATAAGGGTAGTCCCCAAGAGTGCAGAGCAGCCAGTCCTCCGAGTCAGGGAGGGCTATTCCACTCAGTGGAACAAAAAGTGAGAGGGTCTTCCCAGAAGAACAGATGGGCATTATGGGGCTACAAGGAGGGACAGATGACCTTCCAGAATGTCAAATTATGCTCAAGCTGGGTGCTTGGGTGACTAAAAGGTAGCTCTTAATCTCTTGCTCCCAAGGACACTTGGGGAGCTGGGTAGAAGTTAGTCGAGGTTGTCAATAAATAAATGTCTTGGCCCAGGACAATGATTCTATTGTCCCAGGAACCCCTGAGTGTTTGCCTAAAATGCAGATTCCAGACTTTTTGGTTTTGAAACTCCAAGGGTGGGTTTGCCCAGGAATTTTCCTATAGTTGGGATTTTTAATTCAAAAAATTATTATTATTATTATTATTGGAGAGCGAGAGCATGAGCAGGGGGAGGGGCAGAGAGAGAGAGAGAGAATCTTAATCAGGCTCCACACAGCCCAGGGCCAGTCATGGGGTTCCATCTCATGACCCTGCGATCGTGACCCTGAGCCAAAATCAAGAGTCCAACACTTAACTGACTAAGCCAGCCAGGCACCCCTCCTATAATCAGGATTTTGATGCACCAAAGTTTGAGAACCACAGGTACAATGCAAGGCTAGGCAGTATCATAGGGGGAAAAGCACAGATCAGAGTTCTGAATTCTGGTGCCTAATCTGTTGGGTGACCTTGAGCCAGTGCTGTCCTCTTCTCTGGCCTTAGCCTCCTCATCTGCTGAAATACCTGCATTTCTACCTGATTTCTGGGTTACTCCCTCTAGCTTGAAGACATTCCAGCCTCCCCTTCCAGCCCAACTGATTCCCTCAGTCACAGCTGCAAACCTCTGCTCACTGAGCCTCAGTTTCCTTACCTGTCAGTGAGGTGATGACAGTGTCTTCCTCAGAGGGTTGCTGAGAGAATTAAAATTATATATTTAAATATATATACTTATATATTTTAGTTATAAATATGTATTTATATATTTAACAGTTTTGAAACAAGCTCAGGCCTGTTTTATTAAAGAAAAATGTTGCACGATTTACTTTTTATCAGTCTGTTCCAACATGCTTCTGACGATATTAGAATCATCTGGGGGCGCCTGGGTGGCTCAGTGGGTTAAGCCTTGGCCTTTGGCTTGGGTCTCGGTCTCAGGGTCCTGGGATCGAGCCCCGCATCGGGCTCTCTGCTCAGCGGGGAGCCTGCTTCCCTCTCTCTCTGCCTCCTCTCTACCCACTTGTGCGCGCGCTCTCTCTCTCTTTCTTTGTCAAATAAATAAATCTTAAAAAAAAAAAAAAAGAATTACCTGGATCAATTATAGGCAGAGTGCATACTCTGTGGTATTTCCCACATGTTGTGCCCAATTCAATATTATTGCCACTGTAGTGATGGACACCAGTTTTGGCCAACATGGTGCAGTATGCTATTTCAGTTCCTCAAGACCAGAGAGTTGGTGGCAAGGATGATCAGTGTTGCTTTACCATGTCTGATCATCACAGTCTCCTTGCACCCCAGCATGTACTTTTCACTTTTCTTAATGAGTTGGAGCCTCCAGCAACTTTTTCATCTTCTTTGTGGCCACCACCTTCCTGCCATAGGTGTTGGATGGCCCCAACTGAGACCAGCCTAAGATGGCCCGAGGCTAGAAGGACTAAGCTGATCCCTCTTTCTTCTTTCCTTCCTCCCTCCCCTCCCCTCCCCTCCCCTCCCCCTTCCTCTCTCCTCCCTTCTACCCCTCTATCTCCTTCCTTCCTTCCTTCCTTCCTTCCTTCCTCTCTCCCATCTATCCTTCCTCCCTTCCTTCCTCTCTTCTTTCTATCTTTCTATCTTTCTTTTCTATCCCCAACATGGGACTTGAATTCACGACCCCAAGATTAAGAATTGCATGCTCTACAGACTGAGCCAGCCAGGTGCCCCTAAAATGATATTTTTAAAGTTTCTTTTCCTTTTGGATATTAGGGTAGATTAGAAAGTCTGAAAGAATAAACACTCTATTGTTAATGGTGGTTATCTTTGGGCTTATTGGTGACTAATATTTCCTTTTGCTTAATGCATTATCAATGTTTTAAAAAATAATGATAAAATATAAAAATAAGTTAAAAGAAAAACAAACATAGAATTACCACATTCTGGGTAAACTGTATGCACAAAGGACTTGAAGGCAAGGACTTGAACAGATAGTGTTGTAAACAGGGAGACTGCTTCTCCCTCTCCAGCTCCCCCCATGCTATGTTCCCTCTCTCACTATTGTAAGGGCCTATTTAGCCAAAACGGCTCCATTTCGGTTGAATAGCCATTTTGTTGTTTGTGCAGTAAAACTTAAATGGACCCTGCCCAACCCCCCCCCCCCCCCCCCCCCCCCCAGCCAGGGGACTTACTTAAAAACAAGTCCCAGCAACCAGTCCCAGGTAACAAAGCCCAAATATAAGGGTGGGTCAGGCCAGGTGGAGGTATCCAATCAGTGGGGCGGGCATACTGTCTCCCTAGCTACCAAGGAGTTTGGGCCGAGCCCTTTGGGCGGCTTTTGGGCGCCAATTCTGACCAAGGTGATAGGCTAGTTCAAATGTCTATTATAGGGTAAATTGTAATTCAGTTGGTCACTTATGTGTGACCTAGCCTGACTGTGCAGTTTTCTCTGTGTCATTGGCCACCTGTGCATGGCCAGGCCCAACCACAGGGCCTTTGCCCTTAAAAGCCAGTCTGTAAGGCAGAGAGGGGTCGCCTCTCTTTGTAAGAGACGGCCCTGGCCGGTCAGTTTGATTCTCGATGCTTGGTGCGAAATAAAGCTTTGCTTGACCTTCGCTTTGTATCAGTCTCGCTCCTTTGATTACGGACCCAACAGTATACGCCTGTGTTCATAAGCATTATTCACAGTTGCCAAAAGGTGGAAACAACCCAACTGTCCCTTGACGGATGAACGGGTAAACAAAATGTAAGGGAATGTTATTCAGTCTTTAAAAGGAAGGTAATTCTGGGGCACCTGGGTGGCTCAGTGGGTTAAGCCTCTGCCTTCAGCTCAGGTCATTATCTCAGGGTCCTGGGATTGAGCCCTGCATCAGGCTCTCTGCTTGGCAGGAAGCCTGCTTTCTCCACCCACCCCGTCTCTCTGCCTGCCTGTGATCTCTGTCTGTCAAATAAATAAATAGAATCTTTTAAAAATAGGGGCACTTGGGTGGTTCAGTCATTAAACATCTGCCTTTGGCTCAGGTCACAATCCCAGGGTCCTGGGATGGAGCCCCGCATCTGCTACCTACTCAGTAGAGGAGTCTGCTTCTCCCTCTCCCACTCCCTCCCCCTGCTTGTGTTCCCTCTCTCTGTCAAATAAATAAATCTTTTAAAAAATTCTTTTAAAAATAAAAATAAAAGGAAGGAAATTCTGACACATGCTGCAACGTAAATGAAACCTAAAGACATTATGTTAAGTAGAAAGGACAAAGGCACATTATGCAGGACAATATTGTGATTCTGCTTCTATAGAGGGTACCCAGAATAGCAAATTTACAGAAACAGAAGTTAAATTACTAAAGGCTGGGGGAAAGGTGGAATGGGAAGTTGTTGTTTAATGGGTATAGAGTTTCAGTTTGAGATGATGAAAATTTTCTGGAAATGGACGGTGGTGATGGCTACAGAAGAATGTAAATGTGCTCAATGCCCCTGAACTGTACACTTAAAAAGGCTCAAAATAGCAATTGTATATAATGTATATTTTACTATAATAAAAAACAATCACAAGGATTTCCTTTATGTTGCAAGGAAGTTTAAAAAGGGAAACAATGGAAATCTTAGAATGCTCATGGCCTTGTTTCAGAGATGGCTACTGAGCCTTTCTGGGAGCATTTGCTCAGGCTTCTCCATCTCTCTCTGTGCCACATACTAGACAGCGCCCATCCTTGCCCTTCATGATTCCCTTTCTAAATGAAGTCCTCATTCAAAAAAAAAAAAAAAATCGGGCTTGAGATTTTAGGATAAAATTAGGGGGGATTTGGTTGAGATCCCATCTGCTCTGAGTCAATTTGAGGCAAATTATTGCCTCCATAACAAGCAAATATTAGTTGAGTTGAGCTAACAGAACACACGTATCAGTAAAGCTTTCAAAATGACCTGCAAAGTGGGTTAAAGATAAACTTGTAAAGATACAAAGCCAAAGCTAGACAAGGCAACTAGCATGTTCGAAGTAAGTGTAATTTACAGAGCTCAGGAGAGAATAAAGACACTTTGCAAAAGCAGTACTTACGCTGAGGAAAATCTGGGGTGACCAGGGAAACCCAAATGGCACACGGAGAGATAGGAGAACACAGCTTTATTAATGCTAGCTAGCGGGCTCAGTGGGATCCTTCCCAAAGACTGAGCACCGGACAGGGTTAGGAGTGAGTTTTTATGGTTACAGGCAATGGGTAATGGTAACCCGGTGTTTTCAAGGTCTCTCAAGGCCCAGACGCTTTCCCAGTCTCTCAAGGCCAAATGGCCCTTTCACTTGGAAGTATAATCTATGTGGAGGTCTGTCAGGAGAGTGCTAAATCACCTAGGGGGCTGTTTCTCTTTCTTTTCTTATTCGAACAGGACCAGGCGTCTGGTCCTTTTCTTCTGTCTCGGGAGCAATGACTTGTTATCTTATCTTAGAAAAGGAATGGCTATTTGGTCTTTTCTTGCCCTTAGCTGGAGCAAAGGGGAGCCAGGGACCAAAAGGGGCTGGAGCGGGGAGTCTCTATCCGCCTCACTTAGAGCTCAGCATTGCACTGATACCATTTCAAAGCATGTTGTGGTCCTAGCAACCGACTCAAAGAAATCCAGGAGGTATGGGAGCTTGAGGAGAGGAAAGGGTAGGGGAGGAGAAGGAGCAATTGTGTAAGCTTCAGGAGCAAACCCAACCTCTTTCATTCACAGTCTGTTTGTTGTTCCACATTCCTTGATTGCTTGCTTCCTGATCCTGCGGGGATGTAAACTCTTCGACTTGACTTCTTCAAAGACTTTGGGGAAAGATTTCAGAAACAGTCCAAGCGACCAGCATAAAGAATTCTTAGCAGCAAATTCAGTGACTTTTTAGCCATTCAGGGCCTTAAAGCACAGACAAAATATTAAGCAATGGCTCAAATCAATATTCCCAGCTGGTTCCCTCTCCAGCTTTTCCCAGATATTTTTCATGAAACCACAGAATCTTTCACCTAGAGAGGCTTGCAAAATAGTCTCAGGACCTAGGAACTTAAGAGAAAAAAAATATTTATGCAAGGCCTTATGATGAGGGAACAGAAGGCAGCTGAGGACAAAGCAGAAGCTGACACACCCCCCACCCCTCCACCCCATGGAATATATGTGACATTCCTCAGGCACTCCTGGCTGCCCTAAAGGAAAAACAAATAGTTACCTTGTACAGATCACAATCCTGCAAGACCTGAGTCTGCCTCAGTTTACAAACGTCCTACTGAGGGTACCTGGGTAGCTCAGTGGGTTAAAGCCTCTGCCTTCGGCTCAGGTCATGATCCCAGGGTCCTGGGATAGAGCCCCACATTGGGCTCTCTGCTCAGCAGGGAGCCTGCTCCCCCCCCCCCACCTGCCTGCCTCTCTGCCTACTTGTGATCTCTGTCCGTCAAATAAATAAATAAAATCTTTTAAAAAATAAAAAATAAAGCTTATTGACAAGGACGTGTGATAGCAGGAATGTAACATTCCTCCAGGAAGCTCCCAACTATCTTACTGTTAATGCTTTACTAAAAGGAAAAACAATCTTAACTTGATAAATAGCAAAGCCTCTGGGATCCTGTGCGTCTTTTTAATTTTTTTAAGATTTTATTTATTTATTTATTAGTTAGAGAGAGAGAGAGCATAGGCAGACAGAGAGGCAGGCAGAGGCAGAGGGAGAAGCAGGCTCCCTGCCGAGCAAGGAGCCCGATGTGGGACTCAATCCCAGGACGCTGGGATCATGACCTGAGCCTAAGACAGCCACTCAACCAACTGAGCCACCCAGGCGTCCCCTGTGCATCTTTTTTAAAACATGAAAGTTCTTTCAAAACCTCTGTTTTGGGGCACCTGGGTGGCTTAGTGGGTTAAGCCTCTGCCTTTGGCTTGGGTTGTGATCTCAGGGTCCTGGGATGGAGCCCTGCATTGGTCTCTGCTCAGCAGGCAGCCTACTTCCCCCTCTCTCTGCCTGCCTCTCTGCCTACTTGTGATCTCTGTGTCAAATAAATAAATAAAATATTTTAAAAAACAAAAACAAAAAAACCTCTGTTTTTCCTTACCTCCCCTAACCCCATAGTATATAATCAGCCACCCCAAAAACCCCAGAGCATCAGCTCTTTCTGCCCACAGGTCCTGTCCCTGTGCTTTAATAAAGCACCATTTTGCACCAAAGACATCTCAAGGATTCTTTCTCGGTGGTCAGCTCTGGACTGAACCCCACTGAACCTCACCTATATTCCAAAACTACATCACTTATTCTTTGTAGTTCTCATTTATTCTTTTAGCTTTTAAATTCTAGTTCTTGGGACGCCTGGGTGGCTCAGTTGGTTGAGCGGCTGCCTTAGGCTCAGGTCATGATCCCAGCATCCTGGGATCGAGTTCCACATCGGGCTCCTTGCTCGGCAGGAACCCTGCTTCTCCCTCTGCCTCTGCCTGCCTCTCTGTCTGCCTGTGCTCGCTCTCTCTCTCTCTCTAACAAATAAAAATAAATAAATAAATAAAATAAATTCTAGTTTTTGTTCATTCTTCAGACCCTTCTGTGTCTTAAGAAAGGAAATGAGTTTCTTATTTAATGCCTGGGGTGACAGGCAGAGATCCTAACCTACAACATTATCTGTGGTTTTGTTTTAGCACCAGGGTGTCCTGGCACAAAGCCTTCTTTATTAATAAAAATATTTTAAAAATTATAGCCAAGGGGCGCCTGGGTAGCTCAGTGGGTTAAGCCTCTGCCTTCGGCTCAGGTCATGATCTCAGGATCCTGAGATCGAGCCCTGCATCAGGCTCTCTGCTTGGCAGGGAGCCTGCTCTCCCCCATCCCACCTCCTGCCTGCCTTTCTACCTACTTGTGATCTCTGTCTGTCCAATAAATAAAATCTTTTAAAAAATTATAGCCAGTGTTTACTAAGCATTTTTAATGTGTCGGCACTGTGCTAAGCACTTTATTGTATCATCTCATAGGGATGACATACTTGTCTCTGTGCTCATTACATGGATAGGAATACTGATGTTCAGAGAGACTGGGCTACTTGTGAAGATCACACAGCTAATAAGTGGCAGAGCTGAATTTGAACTTAGGACCTAAAAGGTAAAAAGTTCAGTCCCACAAAAGTGCCCCCACTTTGACCCTAGTCACAGAAAGAGTCCCCAAGCTACCTGCACTTTTGCCGAGACAACTACAAATTCAAGGGTCCCGTGACACCTCACTCAGTCTCAGTAATTCTCTAGAATGACTCACAGAACTCAGGAAAGCACTATTCTTATGATTATAATTTCATTATAAAGAATACAACTTGGGGGCCTGGGTGGCTCAGTGGGTTAAAGCCTCTGCCTTCGGCTCAGGTCATGATCTCAGGGTCCTGGGATCAAGCCCTACATTGGGCTCTCTCTCTCTGCCTGCCTTTCTGCCTACTTGTGATCTCTGTCTGTCAAATAAATAAATAAAATCTTAAAAAAAAAAAAAGAATACAACTCAGGGGCACCTGGGGGGCTCAGTCCTTTAAGCGTCCGCGTTTGGCTCCGGTCATGATCCCAGGGTCCTATATTGGGCTCCCTGCTCAGTGGAGAGTCTGCTTGTGTTCCCTCTCCATCAAATAAAATCCTAAAGAGAAAAAAAAAAAAAAAAGAATATTCAGGAGCAGCTAAATGGCTAAATGGAAGAGATGCATAAGGCAAACTATGGGGGATGGGAGGCAATGGCACAAAGTTTCCATCCCTTCTCTGGGCGAGCCATCTTCCCACAAATTGGTATTGTCACCCACCCATAAGCTCTCCAAGCCTACTTGTGTGTGTGTTTTTTAAATTTATTTACTTAATTTCTTTTCAGTGTAACAGAATTCATTGTTTATGCACCACACCCAGTGCTCCATGCAATACGTGCCTCCATAAAATCCACTACCTGGCTCCCTCAACTTCCCACCTCCCTGCCCCTTCAAAACCCTCAGAATGTTTTTCAGAGTCCATAGTCTCTCAGGGTTCAACTCCCCTTCCAATTTCCCTCAACTCCCTTCTTCTCTCCATCTCCCCATGTCCTCCGTGTTATTTGTCATGCTCTGTAAATAAGTGAAACTGTATGAGAATTGACTCTCTCTGCTTGACTTATTTCACTCAGCATAATCTCTTCCAGTCCCGTCATGCTGATACAAAAGTTGGGTATTCATCCTTTCTGATAGAGGCATAATACTCCATAGTGTATATGGACCACATCTTCCTTATCCATTCATCCATTGAAGAGCATCTTGGTTCTTTTTCTTTTTAAGATTTTATTTATTTATTTGACAGACGGAGATCATAAGTAGGCAGAGAGCCAGGCAGAGAGAGAGAGGAGGAAGCAGGCTCCTTGCTGAACAGAGAGCCCGATGTGGGGTTCGATCCCAAGACCCTGGGATCATGACCTGAGCCAAAGGCAGATGCTTAAAATGACTGAGCCACCCAGGTGCCCCTTATATAGGGTAGTTCTATTTTTAACTTTTTGAGGAGCTTTCATACCGATTTCCAGTGGCTGCATTACTTTACATTCCCACCAACAAGGGGGTTCCTTTCTTTCTCCACGTTATCACCAACACATTGCTTCTTGTGTTTTTTATTTTAGCCATTTTGACAGGTGTGATGAGACATGTCATTGTAGTTCTGGTTTGCACTTCCCTGATAATGGGTGATGGAGAGCATCTTTTCATGTGTCTATTCCCTATCTATATGTCCTCTTTGGAGAAATGTCTGCTTAAATTGGATTTTTTTGGAGGGGATATTGAGTTGTATCAGTTCTTTATAAATTTTAGATGTAACCCTTTATCAGGTATGTTATTTGCAAATATGTTCTCCCTTTTTGTATGTTGCCTTTTGATTTTGTTGATTGCTTCCTTTGCTGTGCAGAAACTTTTTATCTTGATGCAGTCACACTGGTTTATTTTTGCTTTTATCTCCCTTGCCTCAGGATACATATCTAGAAAAATGTTGCTGTGGCCGATGTCATAAAAATTACTGCCTGTACTCTCTCCTAGGACTTTTATGGTTTAAGGTCTCACATTTAGGCCTTTAATGTATATTGAGTTTATTTTTGTGTATGGTAAGAAAAAGTGGTCCCATTTCATTCTTTTGCATATGGCTGTCCAGTTTTCTCAACAGCTAGGTTTTCTGTTCTGTTCCATTGATCTTTGTGTCTATTTTTATGCCAGTACCATACTGTTTTAATTACTACCAGTTTATAACGTAACTTGAAATCTGGAATTATAATACCTCCAGTTTTGTTTTTCTTTTTCAAGACTGCTTTGGCTATTTGACCTTTTTTGTGGCTCTATACATATTTTAGGAGTGTTTATTCTAGTTCTGTGAAAAATGTTATTGGTATTTTGATAGGGACTGCATCAAATGTGTAGATTGGTTTGGGTAGTATAGACGGTTAACAATATTTGTTCTTCCAACCCATGAGCATGGAATATCTTTCCATTTTTGGCATCACCTTGAATTTCTTTCATCAGTGTTTCATAATTTTCAGAGTACAGGTCTTTCACTTTTTGGTTAAGCTTATTCCTACAGACTTTGTTTTCGGTGCAATTGTAAGTGGGATTGCTTTCTTAATTTCACTTTCTGCTGCTTCATTAGTAGCGTATAAGAATTCAACAGATTTCTGTACATTAAATTTTGTAGCCTTCAACTTCACTGAATTCATTTATTAGTGCTAATAGTTTTTTGGTGAAGTCTTTTGGATTTTCTATATAGAGTATCATGTCATCTGTAAATAGTGAGGATTCTACTTATTCCTTACCAATTTGGATGTCTTTTTTTTCTTTGTGTTTCCTAATTGCCGTGGCTGGGAGTTCTAGTATTATATTTAAATAAAAACGGTGAGAGTGGACATCTTTGTCTTATTTCTGACCTGAGGGGAAAAGCTCTCAAGTTTTTCACCATTGAGTAGGATGCTGGCTGTGGGTTTTTCAGAGAAGGTGTTTATTGTGTTGAGGTATGTTCCCTCTAGACCTATTTTGTAGAGGGCTTTTGTCATGCATGGATTTTGCACCAAATATGTTTTTTAATTACATCAAAACAGCATATAGTTGAATCCTGTTTTTTTAAAAGCCATTCTGCCAATCTATATGTTTTTTTAATTCAAGTATAACTAACATACAGTGTTATATTAGTTTCATATCAATCTATGACTTTTGATTAAGAATTTAGCCCATTTACAACAATAGTAGTTACTGATAAGAAAGAACTTACTATTGGCATTTTGTTATTTGTTTTCTGTTTGTCTTTTAGATTATGTTTGTCCCTCACTTTCCCTATTACTGCCTTCCCTTGTGTTAACATCAGTTTTTGTAGTGACATGGTTTGATTGACTCCTTATTTACTTTTATGCATGTTCTAGAGATAGTTTCTTTGTGGTCTCATGGGGATTACATATAACAACCTGATTTTACATGTAACATTTAAGCATGTTAAAATAGTCTCTTTTAAATAATCTCTACACCCACTGTGGGGCTTGAACTCACAACCTTGAGATCAAGACTCAGACACTAATGACTGAGCCACCCAGGCACTGCATAACAGTCTACTTTAAATCAATACCAATTAAACTTCAATCACGTACAAAAACTCTACTTCTTTATAGCTCCATCTCCCCACACTTTGTTTTTTAATGTCAAAGTTACATCCTTATATATTCTGTACACATTAACATGGATTTATAATTATTCACATGGAGGAACTGGAAGTAAGTGTATACTTAGAGAAGTAGCATCTTGGACTTCCAGCCACAAGGTGCTGGTTCTGGGCCCCAGCTTTTCTTTCTTGCCTTAGACTCAGGCACTCAGCTGGCTGGATTTGATACTTGATTAGACACGTTGATCACAAGTTCAGAGTTCCTCATTCTCACTGTGTCAAGACACGGAGAAGGAGCTCTTAGCTTTTGAAAAGTTTGGGGAAATAGAGTATAGAAAAATAATGTATCTGAGAAAAAGGCAGCTCCTACAAAGAGTTGATGATCTTGTGCTCGTCTAGAGGACCCCGGTCCCTACAATGGTCAGGGTTTCACAGAGGTCAAGAAAGGCTCCTACCAATTCCATTATTTAATGGTCACTTGAATTAAGGAGAAGAAAAGACCAAAGCAGGGTGCAACAATTGTGGCATCCTTCTATTTATTTATGTATTTAGTAACATTTTTATATACATATTTTAAAGATTTTTATTTATTTATTTGACAGACAGAGATCACAAGTAGGCAGAGAGGCAAGCAGAGAGGAGAGGAAGCAGGCTCCCTGCTGAGCAAAGAGCCCGATGTGGAGCTCCATCCCAGGAGCCTGGGATCATGACCCGAGCCGAAAGCAGAGGCTTTAACCCACTGAGCCACCCAGGCACCCCAGATTTTTTATATTTTTATATAAAAATGTTCACACTCATAGAAAAGTAAGACATCCATATACCTACCAACTAAACTCAATAACTATTAAATTTTTGCCATATTTACTTCATTTATATAAATACTTCATCAAATCAAAGATGCCATTGATTGTAAGACACTCCATTATTTTATTTAACAATAAAAAAGAGAAACACTGTCATTAATTGTTTAAACACCAATTTCTGGGACGCCTGGGTGGCTCAGTTGGTTGGGCGCCTGCCTTGGGCTCAGGTCATGATCCCAGTGTCCTGGGATCGAGTCCCACGTCAGGCTCCTTGCTCAGCAGTGAGCCTGCTTCTCCCTCTGCCTGCCACTCTGTCTGCCTGTGCTTGCTCCTGTGCTTTCTCTCTATCTGACAAATAAATAAATAAAATCTTGAAAAAAAAAACCAGCAATTTCTTTCTTTTTTTTTCAAGATTTTATTTATTTTACTTGAGAGAGAGAGAGAGAGCACAAGCAGGGGGAGCAGCAGAGGGAGAGGGAGAAGCAGGCTCACCACTGAGCAGGAAGCCCAATGCGGAGCTTGATCCCAGGACCCCAGGATCATGACCTGAGCTAAAGGCAGTTGCTTAACTAACTGAGCCACCCAGGCATCCCAAACACCACCAATTTCTAAGATGCTTTCCAATTTCAGGGATATTAAGATTTTTAAAAGTGTGTCTAAAGATTATGTGTTACATACTCCATTATATTAAGTAAAATTAATCTGTGATGAAGAGATCATCAGAACAGTGATTCCCTCAGTGAGGAATTCAGAGAGGAGATTGATTTTCTGGGGAAAATATTCTGTATTTTGATAGAATAGTGGCATTTGTCAAAACTCATTTCACTGTAAGACTTAACATCTGGGGGCACCTGGGTGGTTCAGTGGATTAAAGCATCTGCCTTCGGCTCAGCTCATGATCCCAGGGTCCTGGGATTGAGTCCCACATCAATCTCTGCACGGCAGGGAGCCTGCTTCCTCCTCTCTTTCTGCCTGTATCTCTACCTACTTGTGATCTCTTTCAAATCAATAAATAAAATCTTAAAAAAAAGGACTTAACATCTGTATATAATACATAATATTATACACATTATACATCAATTAGAAATTAAAGGGGCACTTGGGTGGCTCAGTCAGTTAAGCATCTGACTCTTTTTTTTTTTTTTAAGATTTTTTTTTTTTTTTTTTTGAAAGAGGGGGAGATCACAAGTGGGCAAAGAGGCAGGCAGAGAGAGAAGGGGAAGCAGACTCCCTGCTGAGCAGGGAGCCCGATGTGGGGCTCGATCCCAGAACCCTGGGATCATGACCTGAGCCGAAGGCAGAGGTTTTAACCCACTGAGCCACCCAGGTGCCCCAAGCATCTGACTCTTGATTTCACTCAGGTCATAATCTCAGGATGGTAAGATCAAGCCCTGTGTTGGGCTCTGATCTGAGCATGGAGCCTGCTTAAGATTCTCTCCCCTGCTCTCCCTCTGCCCCTCCCTACCCCACCTTCTAAAAAATAAAGTAAAATAAAAAGAATTAAAATAACAAAATGTGACTTGAAATTTGATTTTTTTGATAGAGCATTTTAAAGTAAATTACAGTAAATTCTTCATCATGCATCTCCAAAAAATAAGAATATTCTGCTATATAACTCCAGTGCCATTATATCATACCTAAACATTTAACAGTAGTTTCATCTTTGGCTTATATTCAAATTTATTTAAGTGTAATTGTCTAATATTTTGTTTGCTGTTTTTAAACTTTTTATTAGAAATAAAACACATATACAAAAAACTATACCAAACGTACATAACCACCATTTGTGACAAGAGGTAGAACTTTACTGGCTACCTCGGAAGCACTCCCTATGTTTCATCTCAGTCACAACCAACCCTTTATCAAGGTGACCACAATTCTTTTTTTTTTTTTTTTAAGATTTTATTTATTTATTTGACAGACAGAGATCACAAGTAGGCAGAGATGCAGGCAGAGAAGAGATGGAGGGGAAGCAGCCTCCCCACTGAGCAGAGAACCTGATGTGGGGCTCAATCCCAGGACCCTAGGATCATAACCTGAGCTGAAGGCAGAGGCTTAACCCACTGAGCCACCCAGGTGCCCATAATTCTGAGGAAGATTCCCTGAGTTTCATCATGTCAAGAACAGGTTGTTTGTTTTTGTGCCCTTTATATTCAGCTGGATACAAAATCTTTGGCTCACATTTTCTTTCCTAGATATCTCAAATCTGTAACTCTATTTTCTTCCAGCATAAAGAATTGATGTTGAAAGTCTAATGAAAATCTAAATCTTTCCATTATAAGTACTTGGATTTTTGGCCTAGTTACAAAAAGGGCCAATTTTATTCTTTTTCTTTAAAGTTTAGAATATATCTTAGTACTTGTCTTTCTGGGTCAATATTTTCAGTTTTATGGTATGCCTTTTCAAAATGTAGTTTTAAATCTTGATTTTTTATTTTTTTAGGGGGGCTGAGGGGGCAGAGGGAGAGAGAATCTTAGACACCACGCCCAGTGTGGAGCCAGAGATAGGCTGGATCTCATGACTCTGAGATCATAACCTGAGCAGAGATTAAGACTTGGATGGACACTTAACCAACTGAGCCACCCAGGTGCCTTGTTTCAAGTCTTTATTTTGGAAAGTTTTCTTTATAATTATATGAATTATGAATTATAATTTTTAGTGTTTGTCATGTTCCACTGGTTTTGTCTTCATTTGCAATTAATTACTCCTAATATATGTTGTATCTTATTTACATGGTTTCAATATGTATCACTTTCTTTTTTTTTTTTAAGGTTTTATTTATTTATACAGAGATAGCGAATACAAATAGGCAGAGCAGCAGGCAGAGGGAGAAGGAGAAGCAGGCTCTCCACTGAGCAGGGAGCCCGATGTAGGGCTCGATCCCAGGAGC
This sequence comes from Taxidea taxus jeffersonii, assembly GCA_003697995.1. Lineage (NCBI taxonomy): Eukaryota > Metazoa > Chordata > Mammalia > Carnivora > Mustelidae > Taxidea > Taxidea taxus. Next base: position 46,276 of record RCUC01156701.1, read on the forward strand.
CTGGGATCATGACCCGAGCCAAAGGCAGCCACTTAACTGGCTGAGCCACCCAGGCCCCCCAATATTTATCAATTTCTTTCAAATTCGTTTTCTTTCTTTATTCTGAATTTAAAAGCCTTTCTTTTTTCACCTTCTATTTCTCAAAAGGAATATCTGTAGTATGTATTCGCTCTTGGCTTTTTTTTTTTTCTAGTTTAGCTTTATTTCTGAAATAAATTATTTATTCTTAATTTTTCCTAAGTTTTGTCACTTAATTGCAATATTTTTCCGTTCTAATTCATGTTAACCTTTGATATCTTGTATCTTTTGAGATATCTTTTAGATAGTTTTATTTATTTATTTATTTTAAGGATTTTATTTATTCATTTGACAGAGATCACAAGTAGGCAGAGAGGCAGGCAGAGAGAGGAAGGGAAGCAGGCCCCCCGCTGAGCAGAGAGCCTGATGTGGGGCCCTGAGATCATGACCTGAACTGAAGGCAGAGGCTCAACCCACTGAGCCACCCAGGCAGCCCCTTTTTTAGACAGTTTTAAAATACTAGTTTGTACTTTTCATCAGTTTTGTGGAAGGCAACTTGGTCACTTAGCTTTATGAATCCACGTTGCTTTAACTGCTCCAGTCTCTTCAGATCTTATCAGAGACCCCTTGTGCTCATCTAATATTGGAGCAGGCAAACTGGTTGTCTGTTACTTCAGCTGCTTTGCTCGAATCAGTCCACTCTGCCTTCCATGAGTGCAATTTTGCTTGCCAATCAGTTGCCTTGTTTCTTCCCTCTGCTTTCTCCTGTATAAATGTGAATATAATGCAGATTATAGTGGTGGTGCTGGTTGTCCTCACTCTCTCCTATTTTTTAATTTTGTGGGGACACCCTATCATCTGACCTTGTTGTTGATGTTGTCCATAGTTGTTTTGGTTTTATCATCTAGTTATTCTGTCTGCCCTTTTTTTTTTTTTTTTTAGATGGAGAGAGGATTCAGGGAGATTAAAAAAAATATGCCACTGCTGTCTCTTTCCAGAATTGTCATGGGGGAAAAAAGATCCAGGAGAGCTCTGGAATCACTTTATTATATTTTCATCAAGACCATGTGTCTGAACCAAAGTTGAGCATGAATAGGCGAAGGTGGTTCCCAGGAAGCAAGCTATCATGTTTTTGAATTCTATACCAAAGAAGGGAAACGCAACAGATGTTCACTACAGTGTTTTATAAAACATTTCATTTCAGGGGCTCCACTACTTAAAAAAAAATATGATAGCTCTTCCTTGGTACTGCCTGCGGAGGTGGCAGCCATCTCCTACTTGGCATCAATGGCCATCCTCAGACCTCTGGTGAAGCCTAAGATCATTCAAAAGAGGACCAAGAAATTCATCCAGCACCAGCCAGACCCATATGTCAAAGTTAAGCATAACTGGCAGAAACCCAGAGCATTGACAATATGAGGCACAGAAGACTCAAGGGCCAGATCCTGACGCCCAACACTAATTACGAGAGCAACAAGAAAACAAAGCACATGCCACCCAGTGGCTTCTGGAAGTTCCCAGTACACGTCAAGGAGATTGAAGTGCAGCAAATCTCACTGTGTAGTGATTGCTCGCAATGTCTCCTCCAAGAACCGCAAAGCCACTACGGAAAGAGCAGCTCCCCTGGCCATAAGAGTCATCAAGCCCAATGCCAGCCTGCACAGTGAGGGAAGTGAATACACAGGGAGCATATGTGTGCATCATATTTGTATTAATAAAACCATAACACTACCAAAAAAAGTATGATAATGCAGTTACATGACTTGTCCTTTAACCCTGTTTTAAAGTTAACTTTTAATCACATGAATGATTTACAAATGCATTCCTTTATAAGAGATTAACATATACATAAGGCTAAAGTCCTCTTTGACCACCTCACCAACCTAAATCCCCTGGTTATTTTTTGATGCCTGGCTGACTTTGCCCTATCTTCAATAGATGTCTGGTCCACAACTTTCTGCTTTGCTGGGAGCATTTAAAGTCATTTTAACATTAACTAAAGTTAAATGTAATTATGAAAGTGAATCTGTTAATGGCCATTTGGGGAGGATTATCCGTGCTGTACAAAAATGTAATTTGTACACAAATTTGTACAAAAATGTAAATCAGAGAATGGTTGAGAATTTAAGAAATTTGGCTCTCTCTCTCTTCTTTAGCATGGTGAGAGCCTTGAGTCATGGTTGCATCTTTGATCGGTAATCTTACTGTTCCACCACAGTAACTAGTGGGCTTTTTGGCTTTGCTATCACATGTTTTTTTTTTGTTTTTATTTTTGTTTTTGTTTTTATAAGGTTTGTTGAAATCATTTTGATTATAGTGCATTATGATTCAAGTTGCAAAAAACCCTACTCATGTTGGCTTCTAAAAAGGGATACACTGGGGGCACCTGGGTGGCTCAGTCATTAATCATCTGTCTTTTGGCTCAGGTCATGATCCCCGGGTCCTGGGATCAAGCTCTGCATCAGGCTCTCTGCTCTTCGGGAAGCCTGGTCCTCCCTCTCTCTTGCTCGTATTCCCTCTCTTGCTGTCTCTGTCAAATAAATAAATAAAATCTTTAAGAAAAAAAAATATTTCCTTAAAAAAAGAAGGCAATCATGGTTCATGGAACCAAACAGTGTGGAGGTATTTGGCACTTCAAGAGTGGATTCAGGGCTGGATTCAGGGCTCCAACTAGGTCATGGCAACATGCCTTCCCTAACTTCAGGGGCCCTCATTACATTGCATGGCATGAGCCCAACACTATGTACCTTGGCAATGCCCTGGTAGTCTTGTGCTGCAGGGTTCTTCTCTTTGTTCTGTATTCTATGGTTGTTGACTCCCTCTTGGGGGCCTTCTTTCTTTGCAGTGAAAGTGCTGTAGTAGCTCTTCTCCTCATATTCTCCCCTCACCAGTACCTGGAAAGAACACAGGACTACCTTCTCCCAGAAGCCCCAGGAAAAATCCCATCATGATTCACTGGCTCTGACTGAGTTATAGGCCCAGCTCTGAGCCAATAACTAAGGTCAGGGAACACTGATGTTCTGATTGGCTCATGCCTGGTCAAGGTTGGCAGGTTCTTCAGAACTTTGTGAGTGCTGGTGGTGGTGGTGGGGGTACCTGGGACCAGTCATGGTTAACAGAGTGGGGCTGTGACAAGGGTCAGCTCTAGCTTAGATGGCACCCTCTGTTAAATGGCAGCATAACATAGTAGTTGAGAGTGTCAACTATGAAGCCTAATGATCTTGGTTTCAATATTGGCATAACCATTTAAGGGCCAGGTAACCTTAGGCAAGTTACCAAACCTCTTTGAACCAAAGCTTCCCCATCTGAAAGATGGGGAATGATAGCAAGATTCCCCCTAAGATTGTTGTGACATAAATTTGATTATATGTGCATAAAACACTTAGAACAGAGAACGGCATGGGATAAGATCTAAAGTCTTTGCCATTACTGAGAGAGATTTTATGATCCTGAGGACAAAGTAGAGGAAATGTTCCGCACAGCAAGTATTGAGTAAAGGGTAGGGTTCCTTTGACCAAAGGCTATGAGATAAAGTGATGGGAAGTGACCCCTTTCATTAGCTCATCCATCTTAGTATGGAAAGAAGAGCTTCCAGGTTCCATGCATGTGCATGACCGGGTGTGGTTGGCACGGAGGAGATCTGGGATGAGGGCAAAGCTATAGAATGCCATTAAGGACAACCCATTGGGAGATTTGATTCACAAACATTGTTCTAGAACTTTAGACTCTGATTCATGATTTTGTTGCCAGCTTTGGGAGCAGCAACTGCTTTGGTTTGTGATGCAACACCCTGATTTATAAACCATTTATAGCTCTCCTCCACACTTACTGCAGCCAGTCCACAAATGACTCAGGTTGCAACCAGAGAGGAAACTGGGGACTGTGACTGAGCTGTCTCGATAATGGAGTGTAAATTGTCCTTTTGATTAGTGTTTTTTTCTTAAATCCCAGGTCTCAAACATGGTAATTAAGAGAAGCCTGAAAAACAAAAGAGGCTTGTGTTGCAGGCCCTCTTTTCAAACCCCAAATGTTGAATTTTCTGTGGCTGTGTCTTGGCCTGGTATCTAATTCCCCCCAACAGCCTCCTCCCACCCTTTTCTTAGTAACAATCTCAGATCCTGGCAGCAAATGGCATGTGAAGCTGGGCACATTTTTATTCTACACACACAGCATTATATAAATCTTCCTGCTTTAAAGTAATTTCTTTTGCCCTTTATCTCTTTTGTGTGCCTTTAGGAGTCTACTAGGATTCTTGATGGGCCGTATCCTTGGCTGGCTTTGCTCTTGCTTTTCAGTAAAACATACTGGTTCCAGTGACTTTCACCCAGTCATTCACACATTTATTGACGACCTACTATGTGGCAGTTGCCTTGCCAGTTGCTGATGTAATCAGAGAGCTTCTTCCTATCCTTTTAAGCTAGTTTCTTTTTTTTAAGTTTTTTTTTTTTTTTAATTTGTTTGACAGAGAGAAAGAGCACAAGTAGGTAGGTAGGCAGGCAGAAGGGAGGGAGAAGCAGGCTCTCCGCCAAGCAGGGAGCCCGATGCGGGGCTCGATCCCAGGACCCTGGGATCATGACCTGAGCTGAAGGCAGCCGCCCAACTGACTGAGCCACCCAGGCACCCCTCAAAGTCCAAAAAATTTAACTTTATTTTGTTTCTAAAAAAAATTCTGCTTTAGACACTGCCCCCTTTACTTTTCTTTATTTATTTGAGAGAGAGAGAGAGAGAGAGAATGAGAGAGAGCAAGGATGAGAGGGGGAAAGTTAGAGGTAGAAGCAGATCCTCTGCCAAGCAGGGAGCCCAACGGGGGACTCAAACCCAGACTCCAGGATTGTGACCTGAGCTGAAGGCAGTTGCTCAAGCAACTGAACCACCCAGGTGCCCTCCCTTTACTTTTCTTTCATTCTTTTTTTTTTTTCCTTAAAGGCATAGTTTTAGCTAAAGGCCTAATTCTTATATAGTTATCCCTATTCTAGACAGTTAATGAAATGAGACTGAGGCCATCAATTCTTCCAGGAAATTTTCAGGCTAGGTTACATTTCTGTGTTTCCTAACATGATTCTGAGGTTATCCTCCTCCTCTCATTCATCTTGCTTATTTTTCTCAGTTTTCTAAAGTTAGGTCAACATCATGACTCTTCAGGAAAACTTTCCTGGATCCTTCTGATTTATATGTTCCTCCCCTTGGCTCCTTTGAGTCCACCATTCTTGGAGAAAGTGTTGCAGTTGGATAGTGAGCACAGATTTACTTGTCGGTCTCCCTCACTAGGGTAGAAGCCAGGCAGAGACCATGTCTGATTGGATTTACTATCCCCAGTGTCTTACAGATAAGTATCAAGTGAATGAATGAACACATACGTACTGAGTACTACTGCACGAGTCACTGTACTGTACTAGGCTTTTGGGACACCAAAATCTTGTTTCTTTAAAGAGTATAATGTAGTGGAAAGATACACACTAGGTTAATAATTGCATGTCACTATACAATCTTAATACAACTGATCAGTGCTTTGAAGGAAAACAACAAGATGTTAGGAGACTGTGTGGTAGGAGGACACAGAGGTTGGATAAACAGGACTTTTGCCTGGGTAGGAGTGTAGAGGGAAAGGTGGAAGGGCTTTCTGGCAGGAGACTTTGAGGTGTACTGAATGAGTCAGTAGATATATAAGTGATTGTGGGAGAGGGAAAAGGGAACTAGCCTGCTTGATCATCATGGGCATCTGCTGATGTGGCTTGTCCTGTGTCCTTCTCCAAGTAATAGCACCCTGAGTTTTCTTCTTGGGAATCCAAGCCTTCCTCATTTCCATCCTGACTTATGCCTTCTTCTAGTAATGGGCATTTGACTAGTGATCTTGTAATTAGTGTAGGGATGAATTTGGACCTAAGTCAAGTCTGGGAGTCTCAGCAAAACTATGAAGAAAGACAAGCATTTCTTTCACCACTTAGGAGTTTGTGTTCAAAAGAAAAGGGAAAAGATAGATGGAGACAAATGTATTCCTGGTGATCGTTTTTCAGCACCTGGATCCAACCATGCCTAAAATCCATATGGGCATAGTTGTTTCTAAATTCACATATGTATAGGGGTACCTGGGTGGCTCAGTCAGTTGAGTGCCCGACTCTTGATTTCGGCTCAGGTCATGATCTCAGGGTCATGAGATCAAGCCTTGTGTTTAGCGGGCATTCTGCTTGAGATTCCTCTCCCTCTGCTTCTCCCCCTCTCATGCTCTCTCTCACTCAAATAATAAATCTTATGAATTTACACGTGTATGGCTCTCAAAGTTACTGGCTAAACAATTCTCCCATTTTTTAAATAAAAAGGCTTATAGCCAAATGGGCTTAAGCTCATTTTCACAGGGGTTTGGTTACTTGTAACTAAAAGTGTCTTTATTAATACAATGATTTTAACTGATATCACTTATTTGCTAAAGCCAAAGGAGGGGGGAACCTGGGTGGCTCAGTTGGTTGAGCATCTGACTCTCAGTTTCAGCTTAGGTCATGATCTCAGGGCTGTTGGATCAAGCTCTGCATCAGGCTTTGTGCTCAGTGTGGAGTCTGGTTGAAATTCTCTTCCTCTCCCTCTGCCCCTTACCCCCCAGAATGTGTTCTTGCACTTACTCCCTTGCTTTAAAATAAATAAATCTTTTTATTTTTTTTAAGATTTTATTTATTTATTTGACAGAGAGATCACAAGTAGGCAGAGAGGCAGGCAGAGAGAGAGGGAAGCAGGCTTCCTGCTGAGCAGAGAGCCCGATATGGGGCTCGATCCCAGGACCCTGAGATCATGACCTGAGCCGAAGACAGAGGCTTAACCAATGAGTCACCCAGGCACCCCAATAAATAAACAAATCTTAAAAAAATAATAAAGCCAAAGTGGGTGGGGAAAGTCAGCTGAAGCATTTGTGGAGGTCAGTTAGCCAGGAGAGGTAGCCTAAACGCACTCATATTTCCTGTACTGAGAGGGATTTCCCCAAGCACTTATCTTCCTCAGAGATCTATCTCTTCCTCAGAGATCCAGACCCTTGGGTCTGCATCAGGGTTTGAGTGTCTAGTAACAGAAGCACTAAGGGAGGGGGCTGGTATAGGGAGATCCAAACAGAAACCTTGCCCAGGTACCTGAGGTGCCTGAAAATCAGACTGCCTCTGTGTTGGAGGAGTAACTAACAGCCCTGATTGAACAGTGGAGTGCCAGCCAGCAAACTGGTTTTTGCTGGACCTGCAGAGCCCGACCAGCTGAACAGGTCCCAGGCTTCAGTGAGCAACAGCACTGGTGGGTCATGGCTGCCATCTAGCGCTCGAGGGCACCTTTTGCAAGTTGTTTACTGGTTATTTCCAGCTGGAAGGCTTTTGAGGGCCAATTGGAAGGAGGAGGTCATTACCTCGTCTTTACGTCAGGAAGAACTTCAAAATAAGATTTTCGATATTATCTCGAATTTAGCTTATTAGAGATACAGTCCCAGAGCCTAAGTGATTGGCTAGGGGAAAAGGGCAATCATTCCACAATGTTAAACTTCTGTCTCATTTCAAACCTCTAGGGTACTATGAATTTTATAGAAAGACTAGATAGATAGATAATTGAAAAAATAAATCCTGTAATGGTCGTATTTATGATCCAGCGTCCTGTCAAGAAACAGCACACTCCAAAGCAGTAACTGGGGAGAGTTTAATGAAAGGCCACTTACAAAGGACTGGGAAGGAACCCAGGCAAACAATCAAAGCCTGGGGAAGCATGCTAAAGTTAGCGGCAGTAGGAAGCAGCGACAACCCCTTGGCCTGATGGAGCAAAAATAGGAAGAGGACCCAGTAGGAGCTGTTCTGTGGAAGAGGCCACGTGACAGGTGCTGTGGTCCCAGCTGCTGGTTCTTGGTTGGATTCTTGAGAAGCACGCTAAAAGAGGATTCATGTGTGGGTAAGTATTAAGGAAGTACTCTCAGGGCCGATGGGAAATGAAGTGGGAGAAGCAGGGTAGTGTAGGTGAGAAAGTCAGGCAAGTTGTGATCCCAGACAAAGTCCTATATAGGGTGGTAGCTTTGACCTGAGGCTGCAGAGGAGCCTTGGAGGGTAGGTTATATTTCAGGAGGTCTGCCTAGGCTGCCTAGGTGGCTCAGTCCGCGAAGCGTCTGCCTTCAGCCCAAATCACCATCCTGGAGTCTCATATTAGGTTCCCCACTCAACCGGAGTCTGCTTATCCCTCTGACCCTCCCCCTCTCACGCTCTCACTCTCTCTCTCAAATAAATAAATAAATCTTTAAAAGAAAAAAGAAAAAAGAAAGGTCTGCCTAGAAGCAGAGAGCCCTAGCTTTGAAACTCTCAGTTTCACACTAACCACTTTACCAGTCAGGTAGGGGGCAAGGAGAGGAAGCATGAGTAACCTAGGCCCTGGACCTTCTGAATGTTCAGGTAGGGTGAAGGGATAACTGAGGCTCTGAGAACACTGCCTGAGCACAGCTGTAGGTGATGGGTGTTAGAAGAGCACACGGAAAGTTCAAAGGGATCCAAGGGGATCTTGGTGAACCAAGGACATCGGCCTCATGTGGGGTTGGGAGCCAGAGAGATGAGAGATGTTAGTTCTCTCCGGAAGGAGGAAGGTGCTTAGATGGTTTTGAAGTACAACAGCTTTGTTTAAGGCAGAAGGTAATGCATGTGAAAGATAAAGGGGGAGCCTTGGGTCACAATCACACCTGACATTCTCAGCCAATCCAAAGGGAGCTTTGGAGCAAACACTGATCACGAGAGGAGTCCTGTGCTGGGCAGAAGTGAAAATAAATAGAATCTAATATTATGAGAGGAAAAAGCAAAGGAGGCAAAGTGAGGGATGGATATCTCTGGAGGCCCCTCTGTGTCCAGGGCAGGCCAGGGGGCTGAGTTCAGTGCTCAGCAAAGATTGGTGCGTGGCATGGACTGTCCAAAGGTATCCACCTGTAAGGGAGGGAGGACTTCTTGAGTCACTGTGAGCCTGACGCTTTTTCTGCAATGAGTGTTCCCTGACCCAGGGCATTATTGCCCGTGTATGAGGGGGAAAAAAAAAAGTCTTATTTCTGGCCAAAGATGAGAATTTTCATCCTTTATTTTTTTGCCTGGACAGTTCTTTGAATTTATATTTGTTATTGTTGTTTGCAAACTATTCCTTTGTAGAAGTATGCAAAGTTTATAACAAAATAAAAAGAATAAACACGACCACATTGGCAGCCTTGTGATAATTCCAAGGCTTTTTTGGGGGGGAAAAAAGACAAAGCAAAACAAGAAAGAACAAAGACTTCTAATTTATAACTCAAGAGCTATTTTCAGTTTTCTGAGAGAAATGGGAAATTTTGTATTTTAAAAATCTGCTGAGCTTCCCACTGCTATTCTTCTGTTCTCCCACCAAAAATGTAAAAGCTGTAAAAGACACGTTGGTAGAGACTCTGTGTTCTGAATGTTAAAGCAATGACAGGAATAGAGGTGGGGCTTCTGCATCTCAATTCTCCATATCTCCCTGAGGAAGCTCACACCCTAATTATTCCAGAGAACAAAAAGTGGCTTTGAATAGCCATTTTGGTTCATCAGGTACTTAATAGCTGTTATTAAAGAAGCGCCTGCCTGGTCTAATTGCTTCTTGTGAGACTAGAGCACCTACAGCCGCTTTAGTAGTATGCATAAAAGATCTTGAGCAAAACTGGAGATAGAATCAAAAGCCAGTGGAAAATGGACTCCTCTGAAACCTGTCTTTCTGTCTTTAAGTCGGGGACAGACTAGATGATCTCTACTGATTTCTCCCATTTTTCTTAGGGGTAGTGGGACCCAGAAAGCCCATCTTTTTTTTAAAAATTTTATTATTATTATTTTTTTATTTACTTTCTTTTTTTTTTAAAGATTTTATTAATTTGTTTGACAGACAGAGATCACAAGTAGGCAGAGAGGCAGGCAGAGAGAGAGGGGGAAGCAGGCTTCCTGCTGAGCAGAGAGCCCGATGTGGGGCTCCATCCCAGGACCCTGACATCATGACCTCAGCCGAAGGCAGAGGCTTTAACCCACTGAGCCACCCAAGCACCCCTCAAAAAGCCCATCTTTATGTCACTTCCTTTGTGACATAAAGAGAAAGGCTTGGAAGAATTAATTATTGCTTACCCTGCATGCCCTGGCAGAATTAATTATTGCTTTTTTGGATACCTGTGGTAGCCAGCATCCAGGATGGCCTCCAATAATCCCTGCTTCCTGGGATATGGGCCCTTATTTAGTACTATCCTACACTGAAAAAGGCTGGCCTGTGTAACCAATAGGATATTGCAGAAATGACAGAGTATAACTTCTGAAATTGGGCCATTGTGGATTCCTTCATGTTCTCTCTTGGATCACCTGCTCTGTGGAAGTCCAGCTGCCATGTCAAAGGGACACTCAAGCAATCCTACTTAGAGGCCCCCATGGTGAGGAACAGGGCCCCCTGCCATCAGCCAGTATGATAGTTTTATCTTTTTTGTTTTTCTCTAAAGATTTCATTTATTTATTTAATAGAGATCACAAGTAGGCAGAGGCAGGCAGAGAGAGAGAGGGGGAAGCAGGCTCCCCACTGAGCAGAGAGCCCAATGCGGGGCCCGACCCTAGGACCCTGAGACCACGACCTGAGCTGAAGGCAGAGGTCCAACCCACTGAGCCACCCAGGCGCCCCAGCCAGTATGATAGTTTTAAAAGATGCTCACAGATTCTTTGATACACCTCCCTTCAAGAAATGGAGCTTAATTCCTTTCTCTTTGAGTGAAGATGGGACTTGTTGACTCACTTCTTCTTCTTCTTCTCCCCCCACCTTTTTTTTTTTTTTAAGATTATTTATTTATTTGTGTGTCAGAGAGAGAGAGAGAGCACAAGCAGGGGGAGCAGCAGGCAGAGGGAGAAGCAGGCTCCCCACTGAGCAAGGAGCCTGGGACTCAATCCCAGGACCCTGGGATCATGACCTGAGCCAAAGGCAGACACTTAAGGGACTGAGCCATCCAGGCGTCCTTGTTGACTCACTTCTAATGAATAGAATACAGCAGACATGATGGTTTTGTGATTTCTGAGACTTAGTTATGAAAGGAAACAAAACTTTACCCTTGCTGTCTCTCTTAGATCACTTGATCTGGAGGGAATCCTCTGACATGTTATGAGGACACTCAGACATCCCTGTGGATAGATCCATGGGGCAGGGGACTAGGACTTCCTGTCAACAGCTATGTGTATGAGTCATCCTGGAAGCCTATCCTCTAGCTCTAGTCAAGGCTTCAGATGGCTGAGCTCTAGCTCATAGCTTGATTGCAACCTCCTCATGAGAATTTCTGTGCCAGAACTACCCAGTTAAGCTGATCCTAACTTGGTAATCATTTAAGTTTTTAATTAAGTTTTAAACAATATATGCAGTTTAATATCACCGGCTAAGTTAGAAAAGGAAAATTTATTATTTTTCACCCTAATATGACAAAAGAAACTTTACTGTTTTTGGTTTTGTTTTGTCAAGAAAAGCCAAAATTAACAATCAAGAGCTAGGACTGTAGTGTATTATTTGTGGAGGTAAACTGACTAATGAAACAATAAAACTGCTAAAACATAAATGACATTTACATACATAACACAAAGAAGGGGCACCTGGCTGGCTCAGTCAGTAGAGTATGAGACTCTTGATCTTGGGGTCGAGAGTTCTAGCCCCACACAGGGAGTAGAGATTACTAAAACAAAAAAAGAAACAAACAAACATTAGAACAACCCACAAAGAAATAAATTCAAAATGAAAATAATCTTTTTAAAATTCAACAAGTCATAATTAACATATAACATTGCATTAGTTTCAGGTTTAGTGTACAACACAATGATTTGTATATGTATATATTGCTAAAGGATCACCACAAAAAGTCTACTTAACATCTGTCACAATATAGTTGTAAAATCTTTTTTTCTTTTCAAAACAATATTTTTAAAGAAAGACTATTGGATTAAAGAGACAACAGAAAAATAGTACAACTACTTTGGAAAGCAGTTTGACAATTCCTTAAAATGTTAAACATAAGGAGAAATTTTAAGACAGCAGCTAACAAGATCCTGACCTAAATTCCTCCCGTGGGCACAACAAATCCACACCTGCATTCAGAATAACTGTCTCTAAAGACAACCTAGAATGTGGATGAACAGAATGAAGAAGATGGCACTGAGATGGAGAGAAGAGACAGGGATGTGGTCATGCTAAGGAAAAAAACTACATTCCAGGTGCAGTGCTCCACAGTCAGAAGGGAAATCAAATGTATAGAATTTTTCCCTGAGGAGTGAGAGATTCAAGCTCCAAATCAGGCCCACCAAACAAATCATACACAGTAGAGATGAGCTGGCAAAAACCTGTCTTTGAAAACTAACAGGGAATACCTCAAGGAAAACTATAGAACTATGGGGAAATCTACTCTCTTTTTTTGAAAAAAATTTAAAAAAGATTATATTTATTTATTTGAGAGAGTGAGAAAGAGCTTGAGATGGGAGAAAGTCAGAGGGAGAAGTAGACTCCCTGTGGAGCTGGGAGCCCAATGTGGGACTTGATCCCAGGACTCTAAGATCATGACCTGAGCCAAAGGCAGTTGCTTAACCAACTGAGCTATCCAGGCACCCAGGAAATCACCTCTTAAAGGGCTTGTGATCTAGAAACTAGCACAAAAACGTCAGATGGAAAAGTGCATAGATCAGAGGTGAAGGAGACCCATTTATGAATCAGAGAACCTGCTGGAAAGGCAGGAGGCAGCTGGGCCTCTCCAGGGACTGAAACTGGCAGCAGCCTTTTTTGCAGCTCATTCTGCTGTGCTGATCCCAGCAGTGGTGGGTGCCATTTTGGAATTTCCCTCTGGATTGCTAGTGCCAAGAGGCATGACCTGCTGAAAGCTTCACAGTACCCTGCTGGGGTTGGCTGGCCCTCACAGCTGACAGAATGATAACTCTGCCCACCAGTGGACTTGCAGCAGTCAAAGTTGGTCTTCATAGCCAGATGAGACAGGGGCCATACCCACCCCCCACTAGTGTGGCCACAACAACTGTGCCTCTGCCATATGAGGAGGGTACATGCAGCCCACAAAAGGGACATAGTAGGAGCACCTGGCTTTTGTGGCCAGGGATGGCACTTCTGGGCTCCACAGAACATCTCTAATATAAGGCCAGTCCCTCAAGACTGGGATACATATCTCTACTACCTAATACACAGAAACAAACACACAAGGTTAGGCAAAACGAGGAAAAAGGGGGAAAATGTTCTAAATGAGAGACCAAGACAAAACCTCAGAAAAAAAACTAAATGGAATGAAGATAAACAATCTACCTGAGTTTAAAGTAATGGTCATAAAAAATGTTTACCAAACTCAGAAGAGGAATGAACATAGTGAAAACTTCAATAAAGATAGAAGATATAAGAAAGTACCAATCAGAGCTGAAGACTATAAAAACAGAAATTAAAATTACACTAGAGGGATGACAGCAGATTAAATGATGCAGAAGAAGGGCGCCTGGGCAGCTCAGTGGTTAAGTGGCTGCCTTTGGCACAGGTCATGATCCCAGGGTCCTGGGATCGAGGCCCACATCGGGCTCCCTGCTCAGCAGGAAGCTGGCTTCTTCCGCTCCCCCTGCTTGTGTTCCCTCTCTGTCTTTCTGTCAAATAAGTAAATAAAATCTTTAAAAAAGTGATGCAGAAAAATAAATCAGTGATCTGGAAGACAAGCTAGTGTAATTCCCCCAAACTGAACAGCAGAAAGAAAAAGGAATTTTTATTTATTTATTTATTTTTAAAAAAGATTTTATTTATTTATTTGACAGACAGAGATCACAAGTAGGCAGAGAGGCAGGCAGAGAGAGGGGGGGAAGCAGGCTCCCTGCTGAGCAGAGAGCCCGATGAGGGGCTTGATCCCAGGACCCTGGGATCATGACCTGAGCTGAAGGCAGAGGCTTTAACCCACTGAGCCACCCAGGCACCCTGAAAAAAGAATTTTTATTTTATTTTTTTATTTTATTTTTTTAAATCTTTTTTTTTAAAGATTTTATTTATTTGACACAGAGAGAGATCATAAGTAGGCAGAGAGGCAGGCAGAGAGAGAGGAGGAAGCAGGCTCCCCGCTGAGCAGAGAGCCAGATGCAGGGCTCGATCCCAGGACCCTGAGATCATGACCTGAGCCGAAGGCAGAGGCTTTAACCAACTGAGCCACCAGGTGCCCCGAAAAAAGAATTTTTAAAAATGGAGATAGTTGATATACAAAGATTCCGGGAGGAGTCAAGATGGCGGAGAAGTAGCAGGCTGAGACAACATCAGGCAGCAGGAGATCAGCTAGATAGCTTATCAAACCATTCCAAACACCTACAAATCCAACAGGAGATTGAAGAGAAGAAGAGCAACAATTCTAGAAACAGAAAATCGACCACTTTCTAAAAGGTTGGACCAGCGGAGAAGTGAATCCAACGTGATGGGAAGATAGACCACGGGGGGAGGGGCTGGCTCCCGGCAAGCGGCGGAGCAACGGAGCACAAAAGCACAAAATCAGGACTTTTAAAAGTCTGCTCCACGGAGGGACATCGCTCCAGAAGCTAAACTGGGGTGAAGACCTTGCAGGGACAGCGTGGCCTCAGGTCCCGCAGGGTCACAGAAGGATCAGGGGTGTCTGAGTGTCGCAGAGCTCACAGGTATTAGAGCGGGGAAGCTGGCTGTGGAGACAGAGCTGAGGGGTGAGCTCTCAACTCGGGGTTAACTTGAACTATAATCCGTGACACAGGCCGGTGCTCTGTGCGTGGGGTCCCCACAAGATATGGGGAGACTCCGACCTGGAAGAGCCCAGGGATCTGCGGGGTTCGGAGACTCCAGGTGGGGCTCTGTGCCAGAGACAGAGATGCTTGGTCACAGGCTGGGTGAGCTCAGAGCGCAGCCGGAGGCCAGTGAGACGGGAGTGATTACGTGATTTTCTCCAAGCGCGGCTGGAGGCCGGGGAGATGGGAGTGATTAAGTGCTTTTCTCTGAAGGCGCACTGAAGAGTGGGGCCCCGAGCTCTTGGCTCCTCTGGGCCAGAGATTGGGAGGCCACCATTTTCATTCCCGTCCTCTGGAACTCTACCGAAAGCGTTCAGGGAGCAAAAGCTCCCGAAAGCGAACCCAAGATAACTTAGCCCGGCCCCTGGTAAGGGCAGTGCAGTTCCGCCTGAGGCAGAGACACTTGAAAATCACTACAACAGGCCCCTCCCCCAGAAGATCAACAAGAAATCCAGCCAAGACCAAGTTCACTTACCAAGGAGAACAGCGGAATTCCAGAGGAGGAGAAAGCAAAGCATGGAATTCATGGCTTTCTCCCCATGAATCTTTAGTCTTGCAAAGTTAATTAATTAAAAAAAATTTTTTTCTCTTCTGCTAATTTTTTTTAACTTTTACCCTTTCCTCTCTTAACTAGTTTATCTTAGTAAGTTTCTTTAAAAAAATCTTTTTGAACCTTTATTATTATAGTCATATTTTATCCTTCATTGTATCTAACTTTATTCTTTGTATACACATAGGGTTTTTTTCTTCTAAAAATTTGGGGTACAACTTCTTCTAATAGATCAAAATACACCCTAAATCTAGCACCGGGCTTGATCTAGTCTCCAGCCCAAGCAAGTTCTCTCCATTTTCTTTTTTTTTTTTAAATATATTTTATTAATTTATTTACAGACAGAGATCACAAGTAGGCAGAGAGGCAGGCAGAGAGTGGGGGGGGAAGCAGGCTCCCCACTGAGCAGAGAGCCCGATGCGGGGCTCAATCCCAGGACCCCGAGATCATGACCCGAGCTGAGGGCAGAGGCCTCAACCCACTGAGCCACCCAGGTGCCCCATTTTCTTTTCTTTTCTTTTTTTTTT
>ML108439.1:0-12472 GCA_003697995.1 Taxidea taxus jeffersonii
AAGTTGGTGGCATCACAATTCCAGATTTCAAGCTCTACTACAAAGCTATCATCATCAAGACAGTATGGTACTGGCACAAAAACAGACACATAGATCAATGGAACAGAATAGAGAGCCCAGAAATAGACCCTCAACTCTATGGTCAACTAATCTTCGACAAAGCAGGAAAGAATATCCAATGGAAAAAAGACAGCCTCTTCAACAAATGGTGTTGGGAAAATTGGACAGCCATATGCAGAAAAATGAAATTGGACCATTTCCTTACACCACACACGAAAATAGACTCAAAATGGATGAAGGACCTCAACGTGAGAAAGGAATCCATCAAAATCCTTGAGGAGAACACAGGCAGCAACCTCTTCGACCTCAGCCGCAGCAACTTCTTCCTAGGAACAACGCCAAAGGCAAGGGAAGCAAGGGAAAAAATGAACTATTGGGACTTCATCAAGATCAAAAGCTTTTGCACAGCAAAGGAAACAGTCAACAAAACCAAAACACAACTGACAGAGTGGGAGAAGATACGACATATCAGATAAAAGTCTAGTATCCAAAATCTACAAAGAGCTTAGCAAACTCAACACCCAAAGAACAAATAATCCAAGCAAGAAATGGGCAGAGGACATGAACAGACATTTCTGCAAAGAAGACATCCAGATGGCCAACAGACACATGAAAAAGTGCTCCACATCACTGGGCATCAGGGAAATACAAATCAAAGCCACAATGAGATACCACCTCACACCAGTCAGAATGGCTAAAATGAACAAGTCAGGAAATGACAGATGCTAGCGAGGATGTGGAGAAAGGGGAACCCTCCTACCCTGTTGGTGGGAATGCAAGCTGGTGCAACCACTCTGGAAAACAGCATGGAGGTTCCTCAAAAAATTGAAAATAGAGCTACCTTATGACCCAGCAATTGCACTACTGGGTATTTACCCTAAAGATACAAACATAGTGATCCAAAGGGGCACGTGTACCCGAATGTTTATAGCAGCAGTGTCCACAATAGCCAAGTTATGGAAAGAACCTAGATGTCCATCAACAGATGAATGGATAAAGAATAAGTGGTATATATATACAATGGAATACTATGCAGCCATCAAAAGAAATGAAATCTTACCATTTGCGATGACATGGATGGAACTAGAGCGTATTATGCTTAGCGAAATAAGTCAACTGGAGAAAGACAACTACCACATGATCTCCCTGATATGAGGAAGTGGAGATGCAACGGGGGTGGGAGTTAAGGTGGTAGGAAAAGTAAAAATGAAAGAAGATGGGATCGGGAGGGAGACAAACCAAAAGAGACTCTTAATGTCATAAAACAAACTGAGGGGGGTGGGGGGAAGAGGGGTTGGGTGAGGGTGGTGGGGTTACATCATATGTTTAAATAAAGCTTAAATAAAGTAAAAAAAAAAAAATCCTAAAATGAATATCTTTAATCAATTAGTTCTCAGTTGCTTTTTTTTTTTTAATCATGAATTGGGGTGCCTGGGTGGCTCAGTGGGTTGGGGCCTCTGCCTTCGGCTCGGGTCGTGGTCCCAGGGTCCTGGAATCGAGCCCTGCATCTGGCTCTCTGCTCAGCAGGGAGCCTGCTTCCCTTCCTCTCTCTGCCTGCCTCCCTGCCTACTTGTGATCTCTGTCTGTCAAATAAATAGATAAAATCTTTTTAAAAAATCATGAATTAATGTTGATTTTATCTTCTGTTCTTTCTTCATTTTTTGAAATCATCAGGCAGTTTTTTTCCTATCATATATGAATATGGTAAATTGTACTGATAGAGTATATGAATTTGAGATAGCATTGCATTCTTCATATAAACCCAGATTTGCTAATATTTTGTTGAGGATTATTGAAGCTGTTATTGAATGAGATTGGTCTGTAAGTTTTATTATTTTTTTATGGTGTTTTTTCTGGTTTTGAAATCAGTCTCATAAATAAATGTTTTCCTGTTACCTATTCTTTAAAGAATTTGAAAATGAATAAAATTATCTTTTTTTAAGATTTTATTTATTTATTTGAACGAGAGAGAGAGAGATAGAGAGAGAGAGAGCATGTGCAAGCGTGGGGAGGGACAGGAGTAGGGGAAGAAGCAGACTCCCCACTGAGTAGGGAGCCTGACGTGGGGCTCGAACCCAGGATTCAAAGATCATAACCTGAGCCAAAGGCAGATGCTTAACCCACTGAGCCACCCAGATGCCCCATGTAACTGGATTTTTTAAACAAGTCTAATAATCATTGCCTTTTACCTGAAGAGTTATGCTCTTATACATTAATGATTTCAAATAGATTTTGGACGGTTTTTACCCTTATTTTTGTTCTTTATATTTTTACTTATTTTTCTATGTTCTTTTCTTTCCCTTAATTTTCATCTGGATGAAATGTGTGTGGGGGTGTGTGCTTTTCTTTTAGGGTTTTTGTTTTGTTTTTTCTGGTTTGGAAATTATACCCTTGACTTTTACTTTTTTAGAGGTTACACTAGAAATTTTAATCAACTATTTATCTTAACCAAATATGTATTTTCCCTTCAGTACATTAGTTTTATTTTATCCCGCAACTGCAATGTAATTGTTATTTTGTACATCAGTGTATATGCTCACTATTTCCTTACTTGCCATTCTGTTTGCATCTGTATCTTCCTTCCACGATCCTATTTCTTTTCTCTGGAGTAAATTTCTTAAAGTCCTTAAATAAAGTCTGCTCTTGACAAACTCTGTTTTAATATTAAAATATCTTTACTTGCCTTATTTTTCTCTCAAGACTTTGAAGATAATATCTCATTCTTTTGTGGGTCTCACTGTCATCAGGAAAGTGTCAGTCAGCCATCAGTATATTCTTATCTCTTTGGGGAAAATCTGGTTTTTCTTACAAATGCATTTCAGATTCCTAAGATTTACTTTTCTTTTCTGTATTTTCACATTAACCCAGTAGGAGTGGATTTCTTTACAACCCTTTAGTGTGTGATCCATTAATCTTCCTAAATCAAAAGACTATATTTTTCATCAATTATGGAAAATTTTCTGTCATGCTCTCTTCAGAATTTTTTTTCCACTTTTTATTATTTCCTAATACTTTAGCACCCTGTCTTCCACATCTCAACTTCTCTTTCATATATTCCATTGTTTCTTCTCTATGTTACATTTTGAATTATTTCTTTGCTCCATATTCTAGCTTACTAATTCACTAGTTTACTATTTAGCCAAGTCAGTAAGTTTTTATTTCAATAATTATATTTTCCTCTCTAGTTTTCATATTTGGTTAGCAAGTATGCTGTTTAAATAGTTAATTGTTCTTTTAATAAAGCATATTTTAATAGTTGTCATTCCATGAACATATGTATTGTGTTTTATAACTGTTTTTTTAACTACTTTATAAATATCTGTTTTATAAACAGAGTTGCACATCTGATTTTGTGTCCTGTTGTTTTCATCTGTTTGTTTTAGGCTTGTATTTTTAAGTCCTCTCTACACACAGTGTGGGAAGCAAACTCACAACCCAGAGATCAAGAGTTTCATACTCTATTGACTGAGCCAGCCATTTTTTTTTTTTTTAAGATTTTATTTGAGAGAGAGAGCACATGAGCATGAGCAGAAGGTAGGGGCAGGAGGTAGGGGCAGAGAGAGAGGGAGAACCAGGCTCCCCACTGAACAGAAGCCCAATGTGAGGCTCTCAATCCCAAGACTCTGAGATCATAACCTGAGCCGAAGGTAGACATTTAACCAACAGAGCTACCCAGGCACCCCAACCCCTGTTGTAAATAATGACTCTTTTTCATGATGGCTTGTTTCCTTATGTATTTTATAATTTTCTTATTGTAGCCCCTTTTCTGGAACTTAATTTATTTGAAAACTTAAAGCCTATTTAAAGTAGTTTCTCTAGAGATAATTTCTCCTTATTTCTTCCAAAAACAGAGACCATTCACAATCCCGAATGATTTCAGATTAAAATTCTGGTTAGAAGTTTTTAGAATTCTGGAACTGACTTCCGTAAGTAAGAGCTTGTGATTAGAAATTCTTAGGCCACCCACCCTTCATCAGTTGCTGCCTTCCCTCCTGACCTAGGACAAAAAAACGGAGGGCTTACCCACCATCTCCCTCTACTGGTCAGGTTTATATTGGCAGCTATTGTGAGTGAAGCGCAGAATTCAAATCTGCAAACTCAATTTTTGCAGATTTGTCTCCAGTTCACTGTGCATGCAGCACATTAAATCCAAAGCTCTAAGTGATCAGCAATTTCAAGACGCACTCATAACACACACTGGCTAAAGAGGTGCTTACTTCTTTGAATTGCTATTTGATAATGCAATAATGACTCGCAAGATTTTCCTTTAAGTGTACACAAACATATGCACACTCACACACATCATACGCTTTTTTGATGTTTTATCTAGAGAAGTTTTCTCTGAGTATTAATCCACCCTATTTCAGGGAACAGAAATCAGCTATTTGACTTCATAATTTTAAAATCAGGATTACAGTTTTAGTATTGCACTAAGATCAGGCTTATAACATGATTAATGATCTTTGTGCAGTTAAAAATTATATTTTAAAATATATTTTTATGGTTTTCTGAAACATGATAAAATGAAAATAACAGTGGGTCTAGTGGTCATTCTCTTTTTGAGTTTGCTCTAATCCTGTTTTTCATTTGGTTTGAATCTTTAATATAGAAAATGCAAGAATAACAAAATCTATCTTTCCAATCTCATCTCATTAACAGGGCTGGTGATGGGCCCAGGATATTTGGTTATTCTAGCCTAGAGGAGATAAAGGATCCCTTTTGAGAGCTGTGGGGACTCAGAATTTAGAGAAATTCAGAGTTATAAGGTTGAATCAAACCAGAACAGAGTTGAATTCGAAAGGGCAAAATCAGATGGTGAAAGTCAGGATTAGGAAAAGAGATATCAGAAGATTAGAAAGACAGAAAACGCTTCAGTTTGAAAGTAACTAGGTCCACTAAGTCAAATTCTCTGACCCAAGGCTGGTTAATAGGTATCAGACTTACTAGGATAGGTAAAAGTGTCAACTAGACTCAGCGCACACCCGAGTGATCACCAAGGTTTTAAACAATCTATTGCTTAACTTTTGTTTTTAAGTATTTATGAGACTGAGATTAAAAATGCTTTGACAGGGGCGCCTGGGTGGCTCAGCGGGTTGAGCCTCTGCCTTCAGCTCAGGTCACGATCTCAGGGTCCTGGGATCGAGTCCCGCATCAGGCTCTCTGCTCGGCAGGGAGCCTGCTTCCTCCTCTCTCTCTGCCAGCCTCTCTGCCTACTTGTGATCTCCGTCTGACAAATAAATAAAATCTTAAACAAAAAATGCTTTGACAGCCACATGAAAAGGAATGAAACTGGACCACAATTTGCATCATATACAAAAAAGTTAACTCAAGATGGACTAAAGACCTGAAATCATGAAACCCCTGGAAGCAAACATAGGCATTAAGCTCCTTGACATTCAGTCTCAGTGATTTTTTTTTTTTAAATCTAGCTCTGAAAGTACAGGCGACAAAAGTGAAAATAAACAAGTGTGACTATATCAAAGTAAAAAGCTTCTGCAAAGCAAAGAAAATCATCAACAAGATGAAGAGGCAACTCGCTGAGTGGAGAAAATACTTGCAAGTCATATATCTGAGAAAGGATTAATATCCAAAATATGCAAAGAACTCATAAAACTCAATAAAAACTAAACACTAAAAATGGGCAGAAGATCTGAATATGCGTTTTTCCAAGGAAGACACACGAATGGCCAATAGGCACATGGAAAGATGTTCAACATCACTAAACATCAGGGGAATGAAAATCAAAACAATAAGTAGATATCACTCACACTTGTCAAAATGACTATTACCAAAAAGATAAGAAATAACAAATGTTGGCAAGGAAGTAGATTAAAAGGAATACTTGTGTACTGTTGGGGAGAACATAAATTGTTGCAACTACTATGGAAAACAGTATGGAAGTTCCTCAAAAATTTTTAAAAAATAGGGGCACTTGGGGGGCTCAGTCGGTTAAGTGTCTGCCCTCAGCTCAGGTCATGATCCTGGGATCCTGGGATTGAGTCCCATGTGAGGCTCCCTACTCCTGGGGAGTCTGCTTTTCTCTCTCCCTTTGCTCCTCCCCCCTGCTCATGCTCTCTCTCTCTCTGCACTCTCTTTCAAATAAATAAATAAAATCTTTAAAAAAAATTAAAAAATAGGACTACCCTATGATCCAGTGATTCCACTTCTCGGTATTTACCTAAAGAAAATGAAAACACAAACTTGGAAAGATATAGACGCTCCCATGTTCACTGCAGCATTATTTACCATAACTGAGATGTGAAAACAATCCAAGCATCCATCAGCTGATGAATGGATAAAGAGGATGTGGGATATATGCACGATGGAATATTACTCAGCCATAAACAATGAAATCTTGCCATTTGTGACAACATGGGTAGACCTTGAAGGCATTATAAAATAATAAGGCATTATTATAAAATAACTCAGAGAAAGACACATACTATATGATCTTACATATATGTGGAATCTAAAAACAAACAACAACAAAGAAATGAGTTAATGAACACAGAGAACACATCAGTGGTTGCCAGGGTTTGGGGGATGGGAGGTGGGCAGAAGAGGTAAAGGTGGTCAAAAAGTACAAATTCCCAGTTATAAAATAAAGAAGTCATGAGGAATGTACATGTAGTGTACAATGTGGTGACTATAGTCATTAATATTATATTGTATATTTGAAAGTTGCTAAGATAGGTCTTAAAGCCCTCATCATGAGAAAGAAAACTGTGACTATGTATGGTGTCAGATGTTAACTAGACTTATTATGATTATTGCACAATGTATACAAATATCCAGCCAGGATGTTGGTAGTCAATTGAAACCGATATTCATCTGCATTACAGATGGGGGGTGATTTTTTTTTTTAAGAATTTATTTATTTGACAAAAAGAGAGAGACAGCGAGAGAGGGAACACAAGCAGGGGGAGTGGGAGAGGGAGAAGCAGGCATCCTGCTAAGAAGGGGGCCCGATGCAGGGCTTGACCCCAGGACCCTGGGATCATGACCTGAGATGAAGGCAGACACTTAATGACTGAGCCACCCAGGTGCCCCTGGAGGTAATATTTCCTAATATTTTACGGAATATCTTGGTTTCTCTAGAATTGTCAATTCATTGCTGATAGGGATTTTTAGAAAAACATACTTTTTAAGAGATATGTACAAAAATAGAAAGATAAACAGGAAAAAAGGCAACCATTAGTAGGCAAGTAAGATACATTTTCATCTCAGATGCTTAGCTTCATCCTGTCAAACATGCTCTGGGACACAGCCTATGCTCACAAAAGGTTTGTAAGCAGCCATGCTTAATTAAGGAGGGGGAAGTCACTGGGTTCCAAGTATAATGAAGGATTAAGATTTGAATTTTATTTGTTTTAATTTTTTTAAGACTTTATCTATTTATTTACCAGAGAGAGAGCACAAGCAGGGTGAGTGGCAGGCAGAGGGAAAAGCAGGCTCCCCACTGAGCAGGGAGCCCAATGTGAGAGTCCATACCAGGACCCTGGGATCATGACCCCAAGTGTAGGCAGATGTATAACCGACTGAGCCATCCAGGTGCCCCTGAATTTTATTCATTCTTAATTCAATGGAAATGTGTGGAAAACAATGTACTTTGTCTCTGAAAGATTCATTGCACAGATCAGAGAATGTAGACACTTATGCATCCTGGGCTTTGGCCCCAGTCAGATCTGGATTGGTTTCTCCTGTTAGCTACTTAAGAGGTATTTGGTCCTGGGCAAGTTATTTAACCTTGCTGAGCCTCATGTTTTGTGTTGTACCTTTATTTTAAAAACTTAATTTTTTAAAGCAGTTAATTTTTTAAAGCAACAAAATTGAGGGGAAACTACAGAAATTTCTCAGATGCTGTCTTCTCCCAGAAATGCAGAGCCTTTCCCATTGTCAACATCCACCCTCACGCTGCCAAAGTGGGACGTCTGTTACAATTGATGAACCCACACTGACACATCATCATTCAAAGTTCACAGTCTACATCAAGGCCCACTCTGAGTGTTGTACTTTCTGTGCGTTTGGACAGACATAAAACACCATGTAACCATCAATATAGTACCATACAGAGTATTATCACAATGCCTCAAAGATCTTCTGGGTTCCACCTACCCCCCTATTCTTCTCTCCCTCTCTCCCAACCCCTGGCAACCACTGAGCTTTTATTTTTTTTTTCCTCTATAGTTCTGCCTTTTCCAGAAAGTTATCTAGTTGTAATTGTACCTAAGTTGCCTTTTCTGATTGGCTTCTTTCACTTAGTAATATGTATTTTAGTCTTCCTCATGTCTTTTCATAGCTTGATAGCTCATTTCTTCCTAGCACCAAATTATTTTCCATTATATGGATGCACTACTGTTTATTCATCCATTCACCTACTGAAAGACAAGTTTTAACAAATGCGAATAAAGCTGTTCCAGACATCTCTGGGCAGGTTTTCATGCGGACATAAGTTTCCAACTCCTCTGGATAAATATTAAGATGTATGATGCCTGGATTGTATGCTGGGTATGTTTAGTTTCTTAAGAAACTGCCAAACTGGGGCACCTGGGTGGCTCAGCATGTTAAGTCTCTGCCTTCAGCTCGGGTCATGATCTCAGGGTCCTGGGATCGAGCCTCACATCGGGCTCTCTGCTTGGCAGGGAGCCTGCTTCCCCCTCTCTCTCTGCCTGCCTCTCTGCCTACTTGTGATCTCTCTCTGTCAAATAAATAAATATAATCTTAAAAAAAAACCTGCCAAAATGTCCTCCAAAGATGTACCAGTTAGCATTCTTACCATCAGTAAATAAGAATCCTCTTGCTCTACATGTTCACCAACACTTGGTATTATCAATGTTCTGGCAAAAAAAAGGAGCATTAGTATTTCACTATTGTTTTAATTTACACTTTCCTGAGGATATATGATGTTGAACATCTTTTTATGTGCTTATTTGCCATATCTATCTATATATATATCTATATATATAGATATATATATCTTCAGTGAGATGCCCGTTCAATCATTTGTCCATTTTATTAAATCAAGATGTTTGTTTTCTTGGTGTTGAATTTTGGTTTTGGTTCTTTTTTTTTTTTTCTGTTCTTTTCCTTTTTTTTTTTGATAACAGTCCTTCATCAGATATGTCTTTTGCAAATATTTTCTCCCAATCTGTCTTCCATTCTCTTGACTGTTTTTTTGTGGAGCAGACATTTTTTATTTTAATAAAGTCCAGCTCATCCCAACCCCCTGCCAAATCCTGCTTTTATTATATCAAAAAAGTCATTGCCAAACCCATGGTCATCTAGATTTTCTCTTGTATTATCTCCTAGGAAGTTTGAAGTTGTGCATTTAGGTATATGATCCATTTTGTGTTAAATTTTGTGAGGAGTGTAAGGTCTGTGTCTAGGTTTATATTTTTTTTTAAGATTTTATTTATTTATTTGACAGAGAGACAGAGATCACAAGTAGGCAGAGCAGGAGAGGGAGAAGCAGATTTCCCTGCTGAGCAGGGAGCCCAATGCGGGGCTCGATCCTAGAACTCTGGGATCATGACCTGAGCCGAAGGCAGCCACTTATTCGACTGAGCCACCCAGGCGCCCCTCTAGGTTTATTTTTTATGTTGGCTATTCAGTTGTTCCAGTATTATTTGTTAGAATGGATCTTTTTTTTTTTTTCCAACTTTGTGTTGCCTTTTCTCTATTTTCAAAGATTAGTTGATTACATTTATGTGGCTCTATTTTGGGGCTTTCTTCCGTGTTCTGTTGATCTATTTGTTCATTCTTCCACCAATACCGTACTATCTTGATCACTGTGTTTTATCCTAGGTCCCAAAGTCAGGTAGTGTGAGTTTTCCAATTGTGTTTTTTTCTTCTTCAATTTTGTGTGGGTTATTCTGGTTCCTTTGCCTCTCCATATAAACTTTGGAATCACTTCAACTATATCCACCAAATGACTTGCTTGACTTTTGATCTGGATTTCACTGAATCTGTAGATCAAGTTGGGAAGAGTTGATCTTTGGCATACTGAGTCTTCTGTGAACATGGAATATCTCTGCATTTATTTAGGTTTTCTTTTATTTCATCAGAATTCCATAGTTTTCCTGTCTTGATCTGGTACATATTTTATTATACTTAATATTTAATTTTTTAGAGCATTAATGTAAATGGCTTTGTGATTTTATTTACTGTTTTAAAGATTTTATTTATTTGAGAGAGAGAGAGTGAAGGATTGAGCACAAGGGGTGCCTGGGTAGCTCAGTGGGTTAAAGCCTCTGCCTTCAGCTCAGGTCATGATCCCAGGGTCTTGGGATCGAGCCATGCATCAGGCTCTCTGCTCAGCAGGGACCCTGCTTCTGGTTCCTCCTCTCTCTCTGCCTGCCTCTCTGCCTACTTGTGATCTTTGTCTGTCAAATAAATAAATAAAATCTTTAAAAAGGAAAAAAAAGATCGAGCACAAGCAGGATGGGGGCAAAGGGAGAAGCAGCACCCCCAACCCACGCTGAGCAGGGAGCCTGATGTGGGGCTCAATCCCAAGACCCTGAGATCATAACTCATGACATGAGCCGAAGGCAGATGCCTAATGATTGAGCCACTCAGGTGCCCTGGCTTTGTGATGTTAATTTAATTTATTTTCATTTATTTTTATCTTTTAAAGATTTTATTTATTTATTTGACAGAGAGAGAGATCACAAGTAGGCGAGCAGAGAGGCAGGCTGAGAGAGTGGGAAGCAGGGTCCCCACCAAACAGAAAGCCCAGTGCCAGGCTCGATCCCAGGACCACGGGATCACAACCTGAGCCGAAGGCAGAGGCTTAACCCACTGAGCCACCCAGGTGCCCCGAGTGATTTTAATTGTAAATTCTACTTGTTCATTTGCTAGCTTCAATTTTGATCATTCATAAAACTGTGTTGTTTTATAGAAGATTTTTGTGAAGAATGCTATTCATACATGGAAATCACGCAACAGATTGTGTGGCAAAAAATAAACCTTCAGTAAAAGTGGCTATATTATTAGCATCACTGTATTATTATTATTGTTAATATTACTCAGCTATTCTATAGACCTGCAATTCTCAAGGAGTCAAAACAAATGAGGAGGACTAAGTTTTCCCTGAGTTATACCTGAGAATAAGGAAATGTAAATATTCTCAGCCCCCTGCTTTCTTGAAAAGGGATTTTACCTACTATCTCTTACATTGTTTACAGAATATTTGCCTCATGCAGACATATTATGTGTCCTCCCTTTCACATGTTAAGGCCCTAACCCCAAGTGCCTATATTTACAGATACAGATTTTAAGGAGGTAATTCAAGTTAAATAAGATCACAGGGGTGGGTCCTTAATCTAATAGGACTGTTGTTGTCATAGTAAGAGGAAAAAATAGCAAAACTGTACACGCAGAAAAGGTTGTGTGAAGATAAAGCCAGAAGAGAGATATTTGAAAGACAAAGAGAGAGGAGTCACTAGAAAACAATCCTCCTGGCACCTTGATTTGTGAGAAAATATACTGTTTGGGTTTTTTTTTTTTTTTTTTTTAGTTACCTAGCTATGGTAGCTCTAGCAGACTGGTAGGTATTGTGGTACTGATACTGATTCTAGAAGGAACAGAATCTTAAGGATGAATTTTCTGGCATGGTTCTGGGATTTCTGGAATGCCTGTTTAAGTTTACCCTGATTCATAAAAGCAAAGAATCACAGCCTTTCAACTAAGTCCCAGACTTGAGACAGTTTACAAAACCAGAATCCTTTGAACAAAAGGGAGGCTGGGACCCCTTGAGGAGGGACCCCTGTATATTATCAATAAATATACATTGCTAATCTTTTTCCTAGCCTTCTTCAAATGAATGCATGACCTTTTACCAGGGTAAATGTGCACTGGGGTAAAAGAAATAATTAGACCTTTCAGGAATTACTGGGCCCTCGCTTTGAACCTATTCTAACCCAGACCTAAGAAGTCACTGTTGTTCAGAAGTCAGAGTCAGGGCATAGGGAGGTTAGGTGATCAAGGGAGTTGTGGCTCAGGTCTGTCTCAGAGTGAACTCAATGGGTCCCTGAACCCCCCTTGGTTATTTTCCCAGTTCCAGAAGGCAAAATTGGAATAGCTATCCTCAGGAATTGGCAGAATTCCCACACTGGCTCCTGATTTCTGGAGTGAAGACTATGATGATGAAAAACACCAAGTACTGTGACTACTTCCACTTAGACAAACAATAAACCAAAAGCCATATGGCATTGTTGGAGGGATTATAGAGATTAGTGCCACCACCAAGACTTGAAAGAAGCAGGGATGATGGTTTCTACTGCATCCCCATTCAACTGGTCTATATGGCCTGTGATGAAGGCAGATGGACCTCCGAGAGAATGGCAGTGGATTATTATAATTATATTATATATTATATTATTATAATTATAATTATATATTATATTATCATATA
>ML108439.1:12482-54062 GCA_003697995.1 Taxidea taxus jeffersonii
ATATATTATATTATTATAATTATAATTATATATTATATTATCATATATTATATTATTATAATTATATTATATATTGTATGTATTATATTATATATTATATTATTATAATTATATAGTATAATTGGTGATCCAATTGCAGATGTTGTACCAAATGTGGTTTGATTGCTTGAGGAAACCAGCGCATCCTCTAGTACTTAGTATGCAGCTATCAATCTGGCAAATGTGTTTTGTTTTGTTTTGTTTTGTTTTTCCGCACACTTGTCAATAAGGACCATCATAAGCAGTTTGCTTTCAGCTGACAAAGCCAGCAATACCTCTGTACTCTCTTACCTCGGGGGTAGAGCAGCTCTCCAATTCTGCATTTATAATTTAGTTTGCAAGGATCTTGATCACCTTTCCCTTCCACAAGATATCACACTGGTCTATTACACTGATGACATTATTTTGTAATTAGACCCCGTGAGCAGGAGGTAGCAATGACTCTAGGCTTACTGGTAAGACATTTATGTGCCAGCAGGTGGGAATACATTCAACAAAATTCCGTGAAATTTTCAGGGGTCCAGTGGAATGAGGCATGCTGAGTTCCCTTTCTAGGGAGAAAGGTAAGTTGCATCAAGTCCCTTCTACAACCAAAACAAGCACAATGCCTAATGGGCCTCTTTGGATTTTGGAAGTAACACAGTCCTCATTTGGGTATGTTACACTGACCCATTGGCTGAGTGACCCCCAAAAGCTGCTAGATTTGACTGGGACTCAGAATAAGAGAAGGCTTTGCAACAAGGCCAAGCTGCCATGGAAACCGCTCTGCCCCTTGGGCCACATGATCCAGGAGATCCAATGGTGCTTGAAGTTTCCATGGGAGACAGGAATGCAGTTTGGAGTCTCTCAAAGGACCCCATAGGTAAATCACAGAGCAAGCCCTCAGGATTTTGGAGCAAGGCCCTGCCATCCTCTGCCAATAACTTCTCTCCTGGTGAGAACACCGGCCATGATGACATGAGAGTTACAGAAATGAGAACTGTAATTATCACTAACATATTTTGTTATGAATATTTGTGCATGTGTATCAAATATATTTTCCATCTCTTAGCCTCTTATCATGTAACGTAAGATGTATTTAAATATTGTAGCATTTAATATTATTAACTTTACACCATAGTAATTAAGTTATGAGATATCAAGAAAAAAACAGTAAATATCAAACAAGGAGTCTGCATCCTCTTCTGGGGAAAGAGACAGTGTGTTTTCAGTTGGAGGTAGGATAGTTTTATCATGTTAGGTGGAAGTAGGACTTTGTAATTATCTTTCCATGGAGATTAAATCTGGTTCAAGGGGGTACATATGAGTGGTAAGTTGACACAGGGTGGATGCTTGGTGGTTACCGTGTTAACATGCAAGGTGTTTTAAATGAGTTTCACATTTAAATTGGTGAACTTTGGGTAGAGCAGGTTGTTCTCCATACTATGGGTGGGCTTCATTGAGTCAGTTGAAGGCCCGAATTATGTCAAAAATATGGCCTCCCCCAGCAAGTCGGAATTGTCCAGGAGACTGACTTTAGACTTCATTTGCACCTTTGACTCTCCGAAATCTCTAGGCTGCTGCTTTCAGACTGGCACTCTACCGTTGGCCCTCCTGTCTCAAGCCTACAGGCTCACGGTGCAGATTTGAACTTGCTCAGCCTGAGTAATCACATGAGCTCATTCCTTATAACGTATATTTTTCATCTATTTCACTCTCTACATGTCACACACACACACGCATCCTACTGGTTTGTTTCTTTGGATAATTCTAATATCTAATACCATACATTCTAAGCAAGGGGAAAATAATATTTATCTTGGCAAAGTTAAATGCAGTTATATATATATATATATATATTTCATTTTGTTACCCTTTTTTTAAAGATTTTATCTTATATATTTATTTTATTTTGAGGGAGAGAGAGTGTGTGTGTGTGAGCAGGAGGAGGGCAGAGGGAGAGGGAGAGTCCATGCTGAGTATGGTGCCTGATGAGAGGCTCCATCTCAAGACCCTGAGATCATGACCTGAGCTAAAACCAAGAGTCAGATGCTTAACCACCCAAGCCACTGAGGTGTTCCTTTTGTCACAGTCTTTAGGAAGCCCTTTATGTCTTAGAAAGTAGGATTTGAAGCCAAAGACTGAAATTGGAAGCAGGATTCTCTCCTCATTATTATCTTGTGTGACTGGGGATGTTCACTTCACTTTACTCAGAATTACTTTCCAAAATGAAAATAATCATATTTACCTAAAAGATCTCTTAAAAGAATTGAATATACTGAGACTATATATATATATACACACACATATCAGATTTTATATATAATATATATGTAAAGATATATATATTACATATATACATATGTGTATATGTATAAAAGTTGAACCAAATGATATCACAATATTTTATGGTCAGAATAGCTGAATACTGCCAACTTTATGTATGTCAATCTAAACCACACTTAAAGGAAACTATGAGCCAAATTTCAAATCACACAAAACAAATGAGGCATAAAGGCTTTGTTACTGACATCACACCATGCCTGTAATTCTTTCATATTAATAAGCGTGGTTGGTATTGCTTTTTGAGCACTTACTCGGTGCCAGATGCTGAAACTCACTATTTCAGTCAATCCCCTAAACAACCTTATAAATCAGGGATGCTGATCACCTTACCTTACCTTAATCACAGAGGAGGAACAAAGACACAAAATAAGTCCCCGGAAGGCCACAATCTGCAAATAGTCACGTAAGAATCTTAAACCTGGGTAATCTGACACCACAACTAAAATTCTTAGTGATGACACCTCACTACCTCTATGGCAAGTTCAGTTAGAAGGACAAAGACAACCTATTCGTAAAGGCCTACCTTCTGAGTTGTCAGTGAGTCCTCAGTCCAGTGTCCTGCTGCTTTTTCTGGACTGTGCCTAAAACTGAATCACACACAACCCTCCTCCCTTCTGCCTCGAACAATATACAAAGCTGCCTCCCCTGCCATCCATCCCCACCCCTTCTTTCCTCCGTATTGTGCGGGAGCTCTAGTACTCCTTACACAATTGTAAAAAGTCTTTTTGGTTCCTTCACAATAGAGTGGCCTGTCCATTTAAAAATTTCATTAGGAAATACACCCCAAGGCGAAGATGTGATGAAGTCAGGTGATCTATAAATCCAGGGAGGCAGGGAAGTTCTGGGAAGAGAATGGGCACCACTTGCGAAGAACAGGGTTTACTGAGAATGGATGTCTAGAAGAGCCGCATAAAGAGACTCTCAGTGAAGGCTTAAAGCTCCCAGGGCTTCAGGAAACTGTAATTCACGAGTTCAGCAACAAAGGCCACAAAGCTAAAGCTGAAAATAAGAGGAAAAGTAAAGTTCTTTGAGGAAAATTAGATCAAGTTCAAGGTTGTTGTTTTTTGGGGCTGGGGGCAGAGCATTAGGATGGAGGGATCTATTTTCTCATGTTTCTTGGTAGCTGGAAGTCATTAATGTAACAGGAGAATGTGAAAGCAAGCATATTTTTAATTCACAACGCCCTTCCTGATTGGTTACTGACTACAATTACAAAGACTAAATGGAGACTAATTCTGCCATCTCTAGTCTAAACCAACTTAAAATCAATGGTCCACTGCAGATTCCCCCATGGGGGAAAGCAAAGACAAGAGAGACTGGCAAGGCGAAGTAGGTCATGGGTGTCTGTGCTCCCAAGCCTGCTCCTCTATCCATCAAGCTGATAGGCACAAATAAATTAAAAAAAAAAAAAAAAAAAAAAACACTGAAGGAACCGCTCTGTGAATGGTCCCTGATTACAGCAGAAGGCATTGTTGAGAAAGGAAATGAGGCCTGAATAGGGAAGAAATTACAGTTCATCTACCAGATGCACTACAGGGCTTGGCATGTTTCGTATTCCCTTTCTCGGGATTTCTTTACTTCCGCCAACTGAAACAATTCTATTGATGAGCTCACCCGTCCTCCTCTATCCTATCCCATGGGTGGTTTTTGAATGTAATTGTATGTAAGAACCACCCAGGGCTGTTGTCTAAAGGCAGATTCCTTGGTCTCAGTCTCAGAGATTCTGATTGGGTCCGTTGGGGATGAAGCCTGAGAATCCATATTTATCAAGATGCCAGCTATTTCGATGCAGGTCGTTTTTGGACCACACTTTTACAAACGCCACGAAGGGTAGTCTATGTGTATATGTGTATGTATATAAAGGTTATATTATTCATATTTCTATTCATGAAATAGTGCTATTCAGTAAATAATATCAACAGAAAGCTTATCTCCGGCTTCCTACCTTCCCTTCCATACCCTATCAGCACTGTCCCAAAGGATGAGGACAGGACTGATTATGTCAATCACAAATGAGAAATCTACATGATCAAAGGTAATTTGTTTCTTCATTTAGGTATTTGGATTTTTCTTGAGTTTTATCCAGAAACAATTGACATACATCACTGTATAAGTTGAAGGTATGCAACATGATGCTTTTATTTCAGATATAGATAAATGATTACCACAATAGGTTTAGTGAATATCAACTCATACAGATACAATATAAAGAAAAGAAAAAAATTTCCTTGTGATGAGAACACTTAGGATTTATTCTCTTAATACTTTCTTATATACCCTACAAACCTGTTAGTTACAGACATCTTGTTGTACCTACCATCCCCAATACTTCTTTATCTTATAAATGGAAGTTTGTATCTTTTGACCACCTTCCTCCAATACCCCCCCCAATTTACAAAGGTAATTTACAACTGAACACTTACCATGCTGTCTGGATTAATCTATCTGTTAGCCAATTTCTGAGTATTAATTGCCAATATAATTGCTGACAGTCAAACTTAAGACTTTTATTTTGGAACAATATTTTTTACATGTTTTTTTGGCATATTAAGGTGACAATTCTTATGTTTACAATTCGCTCTTCTCTGTTTATTTTTTTAAGCAATTAATCATTCATTGCAGAAATACTTTTAATTAAAATGCTTTCTCACTCCTAACCTCAGGAATATGTGAAATACAAACAAAACAAGTTGAGAATGAAAACTAAAAGTTTTGACAACTCAAGTAGGTATTTCTCATGTTATGTGTTAGTTTATGAATCACTGCATGAAAACAAAGCTAGATGAGTAATGAGTATGGAATAGGTTAATAAACAGAACGATCCTGTAATCTCCTTAGGGAAGTCTTAGGTGAGCTTTCATTGTTTTGTTTGAAAATTTAGGAAAAAAAATATATTTTTCAAGATTTTTTTATTTATAAGAGAGAGAGCTTGCATGCACTGCTTACAGGCAGCCCCCTCCCCCTACACCACCCCGCATGATGGGGGGGGCAGAAGGAGAGGGAGAAGCAGGCTCCCAGTTCAGCAGGGACCTGATGCAGGGCTGATCCAAAGGGGCTGGGATCCTGACCCAAGGCAAAGGCAGATGCTTAAACAACTGAGCCACCCAGGCACCCCTAGGAAAAAAATTATTGTTTCAAATCATTATACTTATACTTTTTAGAAATCCACCATTGTCAATCAATAGAAGAACAACAATCATTCCTTTTCCTCCCTTTTCTTATATGTTCAGTGCCCACCACATGAAAAGTACTGAATAAATATGTATGATTATTGAAGAAATTTACTAATTTGGCTAAGAGGAAGAGATATAGTTTGAATCTATAAAATAATCTTACTCCTATATGTCGTATCATAAATTAGTGAATATCAAATACAAGTTCCACTAGACATGATTAATAATATAGTTAAAATTTTGATGTTTATAGATTTATGCTTATAGAGTTTCTGACCTTCAAGGATTCTCAAATTGCCTAATGTGAAAAGGCAATCTGATTGCTTCCTTCTCTTAACTGGAGTCTTTGTTCAAGAACAACAACAACAACAAACACAGTACACAGAACTAGGGAAAAGACAGAAGTGGGGAAGCTGGAGACAGTCTCTGAGACAGGCAAGCCCACTGGTTATCTGTGGGGCTGGGTGGGTGTGGCATTACCAGCTTAAACATGCCTGGTTCCAGTTAGATTACAGGAAAGCATTATGTCCAAGGACCTTGGTTCCAAATATTGGGAATTTCTTATACTTCTTATTCCTGTATTCTGTACAGAGGGAAGCATGATTAATGGCTTAGATGGAGGGAGATCAAGCCTACGTGCCTACAAAAACATATACTAACAATAGGAAGCCTATTTTCTCTATAGAACCCATTGTGGGATCAAGGATTAGAGGCAAAAGAAAATAGGGGTGAATAAAGTAGAGGTGGAAAGGGGACTTAGTTAAAAATCTATAACAGGTGCTTCAAAGCTCCCAGGGGAGCTATCTACATGCAGCAAAGAGAGACAACTACTCCTTTATCAATCATGTAGGAGCTGGGAAGTATTTATTATAGAGCAATTAAGCCAGAATGGTTTGGAGTCTAAGGAGAGCAAACAGGAAAGAAGGCAGGTGTGAGGTTCTGGGGGAAAAAAATAGAGTCATTAAGTTAAAATTATATTCTAAATAGAAATAATGCCAATCCTCTCCCTCAACCAGCTCCTGAATACTAACCACAAGGTCTGTACATCCTCTTTACCTTGGCAAGAGAAGCAAGATGAAATGTTCAGGAAATTTGGA
Source organism: Taxidea taxus jeffersonii (assembly GCA_003697995.1). Classification (NCBI taxonomy): domain Eukaryota; kingdom Metazoa; phylum Chordata; class Mammalia; order Carnivora; family Mustelidae; genus Taxidea; species Taxidea taxus. Next base: position 19,117 of record ML108439.1, read on the forward strand.
AATACCTAAAAAATGATTTTTAGATATTGATGTGTGGGAGTCTTAGATTAATAAAAAGCTGAACACCCAATTACCACTCTACAATGATGCTCACCAGTCCACAGGACATGTCTCTGGGCCCTCTGTTTCCAATTACATTTGGGTTTCTCCCCTTAGATAACTATGTATGTATGTATCTAAGCATTTTTCTATCTATCTATCTATCTATCTATCTATCTATCTACTTGTCTGTATCTCTGTCTGTTTATTATTTTTCCATCCACCCACCAAGTGTCCACAGTTAGCTGACAAAAGCTTCCAACAAGAAAAAGAGTGCAAAGTAAGCAAAAAAATAAACAGGAAAAATAAATTTGAAGGTAGGAAAGACAAGACATGGAGCAGAAGAAAATTATTTTAAAAAACAAAAACCTCTTATAAGAATTTTCACAGAGATAAAAGAAGAAATTATTTCATTTTTTAAAAATGATGAAAATATAAAGAGAGAAAAATAATGACTACAGAAAAGAGCATAAGAACCGAATGAGACATCATGAAAATCTAGCACATGTAATCTGAGTAGCAGATTGAAAGGAGAGAGTAAAGGGAGAAAAGGCAATATTTTAATAGATTCTGATCTAGATTTTTCAAATCTAATTTTGAAAATATCAATCAACAGGTTCAACTATAAGGTCTCAGATGTGTAAGTACAGAGAGTACATGTAGGCATATCATGGTAAAACTTCTGAAAACCAAGGACAAAGAGAAAATGTTAAAAAACAAAAAGGAAAAAAACAACAGAGGGGGAACTTGGGATGATGGCAGACAAAGTAGGAGGATCCTGAGCTCACTCTGCCCCACGTTTACAACAAGGTGTCATCCACATCCAAGCTAACAAACTGGACAGCAATCTGAGGCCTGGCAGAACAAATCCCACAACTAAATATAGAGAAGAAGCTGCATCTGAAAGGTTAGGAAAGTCAGAAAGGCTAAGGGAAGCTACTAGAGGGAGGAAGCTTTGTGCATGGAGAGGGCAGAGAAACCAGGCCCTTGCAGTGGGGAGCTCAAAGCCAAATACTATGGAGGATAGTCTCCATAGTATTTGGCTTTGAAAACCAGAGGGGCTAAATTCTGTGAGCCTGTAGAACCAGTGGGACTTGGAGCCTGAGTGAGCTGGGAAGGCAAGTATTAGCGGGGGTCATTGTCCTTAAAGACACAGCAGCCTGCAGGGAGAACATAAAACATGGGCAGTTTACACAACACTGGGGACAAACACTGGGGACAGATCTCTTCATACTGATTTTGGAGCATGTTGGAGGGCTTCTCAGAAAACGAGGGGGACAGGCACCATTTTCCTCTGCTGCCCCCCAACCCCCAGTATAAACCCAGGGCCACCTGCAGCAGGTGGGGCCATGCAAACACTTAACCTGCTAGTTAAGTTAGTTAACCTGCTAGCAGTGCACGCTGCCCATGAGTTCTCCAGAGGATGCACCCACTCCAAGCCTGCTAGCCTTGGCCCTGGACATAGAGCAAATTTTGGTCGAGTGTGCACTGTGCCCAGCCACAGGATGCACGGCGGCCACCACACACCATGCCTTGCTGCACCACAGCCCCCAGCTGCCACAGGGCTCCCGGGTTTCCAGATTGGGGTGAATGATCCAGTGCAAATTTCACTACCACCACTGCCTGCACCCAACTTCCCCGGTGGGCATGCCCTGCTCAGACCTGGCCAGCTTGGGTCCCAGGAACACCACAGAGAGTGAGTATACCCCATATCAGTCAGCAGTCAGTGCCAAGGAAGGAAGGAAAAGGAAAGTGACTCAGACAAAATAGCAGGGCATAAGCGACACAGAAAAGGTACTCTCCTGAGGTGCCATGTTCTGGGGAATGATGCACTGCGGGGCCCTCGAGGACCTCTTCTTCATAAAGTTGTTATTTTCAAGAGCAGAAGACATAAGTGACTTTCTTAACACAGAGGAACAGAGAGAGGCAGGAAAAAGGAGGAGACAGAGAAAGTGATCCCAAACGAAAGAACGGGACAAGGCCACTCAGAGATCTGAGTAAAACGATATAAATAATATGTCTGATAGACTGTAGAATTAAAACACATAAAAGGATAGCAAAAAATTCATGGTGAACGTTGAGTAATGTATAGAGTTGTCAAGTCACTATGTTGTACAAAAGAAACATATAACACTGAAGGTTTACTACATTTCAAGAAAAATAAATATAGATATATGATAGATAATACGATGTGATATGTTAAAAAAAAGTCCATTGGGAAGTAAAGTGTTCCATAATACTTGTATTATAAGCAGTATAAAAATAAATACTAGATAGGCCTTAATATGTAAAAGATAAAGGCTATAATCATTGAAGTAATAAATATCAGGAAAAAAGGTAATAAAATGAGGTGAATAGAAAAACAATTATTACTTGATAATTCTAAAAAAATGCAATTATAGAGAAAAAAAGAAAAAAATAGATAAATATAAAATAAAGCCACTCTAGCTATATAACCAAATGTATTAGGAGTGATTAAATGTCATGGACTAGGGCGCCCCGCTGACTCAGTTGGTTAAGTGTCTGGGGTCTTCAGCTCAGGTCATGATCTGGGGGGGTCCCGGGATCAAGTCCCGCATTAGGCTCCCTGCTCAGTGGGGAATCTGCTTCTTCCCAGGCCTGTGTTATCTCTTCAAATACATAAATACATAAATAAAGAAAATCTTTTAAAAATTAAAATAAATGTCATGGACTAAATACTCTAATATAATAATATATAAAAATGACCACACAGGGTGTGCCTGGGTGGCTCAGTGGGTTAGGCCTCTGCCTTCGGCTCAAGTCATGATCTCAGGGTCCTGGGATCAAGCCCTGGATCCAGCTCAATTAAAAATTAAACTTGTTAGAAGTGAAGAGAGTAGATTTTGTTATTCTTTTTTTTAAAGATTTTATTTATTTATTTGACAGAGATCACAGGTAGGCAGAGGTCATCAGAAAATCTCCAAATGTTTGAAAATTAAGCAATGCATTTCCACATCATGAAGAAAATTAGAATGTGTTTTGAACTGAGTTATAAAGAAAATTAAATAAAGTGTAACTTTCAGATTGTAACTAAAGCTGAACTTAAAGAAAAATTTATAGCATCAAATGTATATATTAGAAAAGAGAAAAACTGAATATAAATAAGGTAAGCATCATGTAAAGAAAGTGGAAATAGAAGAGCAAATTAAAATCAAATAAAGTGGAAGAAAGGAAACAATAAAGAAAGAGCAAAAAAATCTATTATATGAAAAAATAACATATAGAATAAAAAAGCATCAAGAAAGTTGAAGGTTAATTCTTTGAAAAGATCAATGAGAATAATAAAATTCTTAGTAAGGCTGAACAAGAAAAAGAGATAAAACCTGTTACCTATATCAGGATCACACCTTATCTGCAGACATTACAAAGTAAGTAACAAGATAATGTAACAAGTAAGAAGTATTTGTTTTTGTCAATAAATTTGAAAATTTTAAAAAATGAGTAAATTTCTTGTAAACAGCAATTTGCCCAAACTGGCAAGAATTATTCTATTTTTCCAATTCTTGCCAGTTTGGGCAAATTGCTGTTTAAGCAACTGCCTTTGGCTCAGGTCATTATCCTGGAGTCCTGGGATTGAGTTCTGCATTGGGCTCCCAGCTCCACAGGAAGTCTGCTTCTCCCTCTGACCTTTTCCCCCTATCCTCTCTGACTCTCTCTCTCTCTCTCTCTCTCTTAAATAAATAAATAAAATGTTAAAAAAAATTTCCCTCTGAGACTGCAAGAAAATAAGGATCCCTGCTACCCCCAATTCTATTCATCATTGTGGTGATGGTTTTAGACAGGGTAAGTCATAAAAATAAATAAAAAGTGTAAGTATTAGGAAAGAATAATAATTGTCATTATGTATTGGACATTAAAAATAATCTACACATAGTGTTTGGAATTAAAATGTGAATTAAACAAGGTAACAAGATACGAGGTCAAGAATACAAAATACCAATTATATTTTTTCATATCAGCAAAAATCAATTAGAATATAAAACAAAAGCTATACTATTCAAAAGAGCATGAAAGAAACATCAAACACTTAGTAATAAATGTAATGAAAGGTATGAAGAGCTGTATACATAAAACTAAAAACATTACAGAAAGAAATTCAAGATGACCTAAGTGCATGCAGAAATAAAGTGTTTATAGATTGGAAGAAATAATATTGTAAAGATGTCAATTCTTTCCAAATTGATCTATATATTCAAAGCCATTCCAATTAAAATCCCAGCAGCCAATTTTTAAAGGAAAGTGGTAAAGTTTTTTCCAAAATTTATATCAGTAATATGTGGAATTAATATAGAAATTCTTAAAGAGAAAGAACAACATTGAAATAATTGTAATAACAGATACTAAGATATTATTTTTTAATAAAGCTATAGTATTGGCAAAAGCCTACACAACTAATCCAATGGAAGAGAGCAGAAGATTGAGAATAGACCCTTACCCTTACTTACATATTAACCAGATCTATGGCAAAGTGTCAAACAATGTTTTGAGAAAATATAACCTAGTTAATAAATAATGTTGGGTTAATTAGATTTCCATATAAAAAGAAGCACAAACTTTCTCCTCTCTGATATCATACAAAAGTAAATTTCAGATATGGTACGGACCTAAATAGGAAAGAGTAATACAAAGGTTCTAGAAAAAAACAGCTATTATTTTCATGATTATGAGTAAGCAGATTTCTTAAATAGGACCTCAAAAAGCATTAGCTATTTATGAAACAATAGATATAATAGATTCTATTAAAGTTAAGAACTTTTATTCATCAAAAATCACCAGGAAAAGAGCCTGAAAATAAGCTATAAATGGAAGGCATTTGTAATGTATATATCTGTCAAGGGATTACATGCAGAATACATATAGAATGCTCAAGAGTCAATAAGAACCAGAAAAAAAACAATCAATTGGGCAAAACCTTGAACATCAGTTCACAAAAGAGATAACCCTGTGACCAGGAAATATTAGAAAAGGTGTTTTGATTTCATTAGTTATCAGCTAAAAGCAAATTAAAGCCACAGTTAGGTAAACATACAAATACATACACCTCAGCATGGCTAATATTGAAAACAAACACAAACACTGGAAATATCAATTGATGAGAATGTGTACTAATTGATATTCTGATTACTCATCAAGGCTAAATTAGGTCAACTACCTTGAAATTGTTTGATAGTATTTACTAAATCTGAACATAAATGTGTCCTATTACCCAGCAATTCGACTTGTAAGTTTATTCCAAGCAGAAAAGCATGCATGTGTTAATTAAAGGACATGTACAGTAATGTGCATAGAGGAATCCTTCATGGTACTGCCCAAGTGGGCACAACCCAAGTGTCTATAAATAATAGAATAGAAATGTATGACATATACATAAAATAGAATATTATCCCAAAGTACAAAAATAGATAACTGTTATAGAGACAATGACGTAGATGAATCTCATAAACATACTACTGCATGAAAGAAGGGAAATATAGAAGAATTCAAACTATATGATTCTATTTGTATAGGTCAAGAACAAGCAAAATAATCCATGGTGATATAGATCAGAATAAGGGTTACTTTTGCATGTGGCTTAAGAATTGTGCTCTTAATTTTATATATAAAGTATTTAATTATAGACATTGGCCAAGTTAAAAAAATTGTTAAATTCCTGAAATTTAAAAATAAGTAATTGGAAAACAATGCATTCTACTATACACTTAATACAATAGTTAAAATTTAAAAAAAAAAGAAGAAGAAGAAGAAACTATACATGGGAGCAGGGAGAAGAGAAGTTAAAAATAGAACTCCTCTACCCCGCAAATGCACTACACTACTAGGTATTTACCCCAAAGATACAGAGGTAGTGATCCAAAGTGGCAACTGCACCCAATGTTTATAGCACCAATGTCCACAATAGCCAAACTATGGAAAAAGTCCAGATGTTCATTGACAGAGGAATGGATAAAGAAGATGTGATTATATATATATATATATATATATATATATATATATATATGTTAGAATATCATTGCCATCAGAAAAGAGGAAACTTACCATTTACTTCATTGTGGATGGAACTGGAATGGAGGGTATTATGCTGACCGAAATAGGTCAATCAGAAAAAGAAAATTTTCATATGGTTTCACTTATATGTGGATTATAAGAAACAGCACAGAGGATCACAAGGGAAGGAATGGAAAACTGAATGGGAAGAAATCAGAGAAGGAAACAAACCATGAGAGACTCTTAACTATAGGGAACAAACTGAGGGTTGCTGGAGGGGAAGTGGATAGGGGAATGGGGTAACTGGGTGATGAGCATTAAGAGGGCACATGATCTGATGAGCGTTTGCTGTAATATACAACTGATGAATGACTGAATTCTACTTCTGAAACTAATGATGTACTGTATGTTGGCTAATTGAATTTAAATGAAAAAAAATGATGTTAACTGGAAAAAAAAGAGAGGCAAATCAAGAAAGAGGCTCTTCACTATAGGGAACAAACTGATGGTTTTAAGAGGGGAGGTGGGCAGCAGATGGGTTAACTAGGTGATGGGGATTAAAGAGGTAATATGTGATGAGCACTGGATGTTGTATATAAACACTGAATCACTAATTTCTGTATCTGATAATAATATTACACTGTATGTTAACTAGCTAGAATTTAAATAAAAACTTAGAAGAAAAGAAACATATGCAAAGTTTTAAAAATCTAACTAGGAGGATGGATAATCCAGATTGTAATACACACTGACAGAAGAAACTAATTGTATTACAATTGTATGGCAGAACCCCACTGAAGACAGTGGGCAAAAAGTGTTCCTACCTGAGTGACTTTGGAAATCACTGGAAACTATAAGACTAAAGGCAAAAACAACTACAAAATTCCAGACTTCAAGTTTTATTACTAAACTGTAGTATAGTATTACTAAACTGTAGGAATGAAAACAGTATGGTACTGACACAAAAATAGACACCTATATCAATAGAACAGAATAGAAAACCTGGAAGTAAACCCACTATTATATGGTCCCATACTCTTGGAAAAATGAGGTAACAGTATACAGTAGGAGAAAGACAATCCCTTCAAAAAAGGGTGTTGGAAAAACTGCACAGCTACATGCAAAAGAATAAAACTGTACCCCATTTTTACACCATATACAAACATAAGCCCAAAATGGATTAAAAACGTCTATGTGAGAACTGGCATTATAAAAATCCTAGAAGGGAACATAAGCAGTAATTTCTTTGACATCAGCCATAACAACATCTTTCTAGATATATCTCCTGAGGCTAGGGATACAAAAGCAAAAATAAATTATTGGGACTATATCAGAATAAAATTCTTCTGCACAGTAAAGGAAATCTACCAACAAAACTAAAAGACAGCATACTGAATGGGAGAAGATATTTGCAAGTGACATATCTGATAAATGGTTAGTACATAAAACATATAAAGAACTTCTACAACTCAACAGCAAAAAAAAAAAAAAATCCAATTAAAAATGGGCGGAAGACATGAGCAGACATTTCTCCGAAGAAGATGTACAGATAGCCAACAGACACATGAAAAGATGCTCAACATCACTTATCATCAGGGAAATGCAAATAAAAACTACAATAAGTTATCACCTTATACCTGTCAGAATGACTAAAATCTAAAACACAAGAAACAGATTGTGTTGGTGAGGATGTGGAGAAATAGGAACACTTTATTATTACTATTATTATTATTATTATTATTATTCTTTTATGTTAGTCACCATACAGTACATCATTAGTTTTTGATGTAGTGCTCCATGATTCATTGTTTGCATATAACACCCAGTGCTCCATGCAATACATGCCTTCCTTAATACCATCACTGGACTCACCCAGTCCCGCACCAGCCCCCCAAACCCTCAATTTGATTCCCAAAGTCCAGAGTGGCTTGTGGTTCATCTCCTCTTCTGATTTCCTACTCTTTGTTTTCCCCTTCCTTCTCCTAACATCCTCCATGCTATTCCTTGTGCTCCACAAATAAGTGAAAACATATGATTATTGACTATCTCTGCTTGACTTACTTCATATAACATAATCTCCTCCGGTCCCACCCATGTTGATGGAAATGTTGGTTATTCATTCTTTCTGATGGCTAAGTAATATTTTATTGCATATATGAACCACATCTTCTTTACCTACTCATCTGTTGAACATCTCAGCTCCTTCGACAGTTTGGTTATTGTGGACATTGCTGCTGTGAACACTGGGGTGCACATGGCCCTTCTTTTCACTACATCTGTATCTTTGGGGTAAATACTCAGTAATGCAATTGCTGGGTCATAGGGTAGCTCTATTTTTAACTTTTTGAGGACACTCCACACTGTTTTCTAAAGTGGCTGTACCAACTTGCATTCCCACCAAGAGTGTAAGAGGGATCCTCCTTCTCCACAAGCTCTTCAACATTTCTTCTTTCTTGTCTTGTCAATTTTGGCCATTCTAGCTGATATAAGGTGGTATCTCAATGTGGTTTTGATTTGAATTTCCCTGATGGTTATTGATGTTGAACATTTTTTCAAGTGTCTGTTAGCCACTCATATGTATTCTTTGGAGAAGCATCTGTTCATGTCCTGCCCACTTTTTGACTTGATTATTTGTTTTTGGGGTGCCAAGTTTGAGAAGTTCTTTATAGATCTTGGATACCAGCCCTTTATCTGTAGTGTCCTTTGCAAGTATCTTCTCCCATCCATGGGTTGTCTTTTTGTTTTACTGACTGTTTCCTCTGCTGTGCAGAAGCTTTTTATCTTGACAAAGTCCCTAAATTTCATTTTCACTTTTGTTTCCCTTGCCTTTGGAGACATGTCTTGAAAGAAGTTGCTGTGGCCGATGTTGAAAATGTTACTGCCTGTGTTCTCCTCTAGAATTTTGATGGATTCCTGTCTTTCATCCATTTAGAGTTTATCTTTGTGTATGGTGTAAGAGAATGGTCGAGTTTCATTCTTCTGTATAGAGCTGTCCAATTTTCCCAGCACCATTTATTGAAGAGACTGTCTTTTTTCCATTGGATATTTTTTCTTGTTTTGTTGAAGATCAGTTGACCACAGAGTTGAGGGTCCATATCTTGGCTCTCTACCAACCATGCAAAGAAGAAATAATACCTATACTTCTGAAGCTGTTTCAAAAAAATAGAAACAGAAGGGAAACTTCCAAACTAATTCTATGAAGCCAGCATTACCTTGATCCTCAAACCAAGCAGAGACTCCATCAAAAACGAGAATTAATACCAATATCCCTGATGAATATGGATGCCAAAATTCCCAATAAGATCCTAGCTCATAGGATCCAACAGTACATTAAAAGATTATCCATCAGGGCCAGGTGGGATTTATCCCTGGGATGCAAGTGTGGTTCAACATTCACAAACCAATAAATGTGATAGAACACATAGATAAAGAGAAGAGACAAGAACTGCATGGTCATCTCAACTGATGCAGAAAAAGCATTTGAAAAAATACAGCATCCTTTCCTGATTAAAACTCTTCAGAGTGTAGGGATAGAGGGAACATTCCTCAGTTTCATAAAAACCACCTACGAAAAGCCCAAGCAAATATCATTCTCAATAGGAAAAGGCTGAGAGCTTTTCCTTTAAGATCAGGAAGACATCAAGGATGCCCACTATCACTGTTACTGTTCGACAAAGTCCCGGAAGTCCTAGCAACAGCATTCAGACAAGAAAAAGAAATAAAATGTATTCAAATTGACAAAGAAGAAGTCAAACTCTCTCTCTTCACAGATGACATGATACTTTATGTGGAAAACCCAAAAGACTCTGCCCCCAAATTACTAGAACTCAGACAGCAATTCGGTAATGTGGCAGGATACAAAATCAATGCACAGGAATCAGTGGCTTTCCTATACACTAACAATGTAACTATAGAAAGAGAAATTAGGGAATCTATTCCACTTATAATAGCATCAAAAATCTTAAAATACCTTGGAAGAAACCAAACCAAAGATGTAAAGGATCTATACTCTAGAAACTACAGAACACTTATGAAGGAAATTGAAGAAGACACACAAAAATAGAAAAACATTCCATGCTCATGGATTGGAAGAATAAACACTGTTAAAATGTTTATGCTGCCCAGAGCAATCTCTGCTTTCAATGCTATCCCGATCAAAAATACCAATGGCATTTTTCAAAGTGCTGGAACAAACTATGCTAGAATTTGTATGGAACCAGAAAAGACCCCGAATCACCAAGGAAATGTTGAAAAAGAAAAACAAAGTTGGGAACATCATGTTACCTGATTTCAAGCTATATTATAAAGCTGTGATCACCGAGACAGCATGGTACTGACACAAAAACAGACACATAGATCAATGGAACAGATGAGAAATAGAAACACTCTTGCACTGTTGGTGGGAATGCAAACTGCTGCAGCCACAGTGGAAGACAATATGGAGGTTTATCAAAAAATTAAAAATAGAGCAACCCCAATGATCCACTAATTGCACTACTGGGTATTTATCCAAAGAATATAAAAACAGTCATTCTCAAAGGGATACATGTACCCCTATGTTTACTACAGCATTATTTATAATAACCAAATTATGGAAGCAACCTATGACCATCAATAGATAATGGGTAAAGAAGATGTGGTACACACACACACACACACACACACACACACACACACACAGATATTATTCGACAATAAAAAAAGAATGAATGTTGCCATTTACAAAAACATGGATAGATCTAGAGAGTTTAATGCTAAGCAAATTAAGCCAGAGTAAGACAAATACCATATTATTTTACTCATATGCAGAACTTAAGAAACAGAACAAATGGACAAAGAAAAAAAAAAGAGCCAAACCAGAAAACAGACTCTTAATTCTAGAGAAGAGACAGATAGTTGCTGGGGTGGGGGGGAGGTTGGAGGGAAATGGGTTAAAGAAAAAAAAAAGAACTGCATATAAACATTGAATTCTAGCTGATAAAGTTATTTCTCACAAAGGTATGGAAATAGTGATAAATATGTGTGCATAGACAGTCAATATACATACATATATTTTCTAGCTCTGCCCACCTCAAGGACCCCTGGTCCCCCATACCAATGAAGATACCCAGTGCCCAGATCTTGTTTCCTAATACTATTCTCCAATAAAGGAATATGGGCTTTATGGAGAAATTGAAGGTTCTAGTGCAGGGGAGGCAATATAAAGATGAACCTGGAGCATCCTATAGTACCAGGAAGGAAAGAAGTATTAAAATGAACAAACAAACAAGCAAACATACCCCACAAAAACAAAAAGCCCAATGATAGGTAGCTCAAAGGGACACAAAGCCAACTGAGAGAGCTCCCACTGCCCAAAGCTAGAATAATTTGAATAACGAAATAAATGGCATACTACTAGATCATAACTCTAGGATAAAATAAATGTCCATGTGTCCATACTGATATAAATGAATGATTGAACACTTAACTAAGTGGAGGAAAAGAAACAAATCTCTCATGAAAAATTCCAAGCTCTGTAAATAGATGCTACTTCCTCAAAGAGGTAAAATGTAATTCTTACACTTTGAGTATAGATTTTGCCTAGAGACTTGCTTTCCATGGGTACCATATGGAAAGAAAAAAAGGAAACTTTACAGCAGGAAAATCTGGTATACTCTTAGCCAGGTAATCCAGGTTAATATCATCAGTAATAAGTCATATTAATTACATATAGCCATGATTCCATGTGTGGGAAATGGCTCTTCACCTCTGTAATTCACATCTCAAAAGTCTGTAGCTTCAACTTAATGATGAGATAAAAGAACAGATAGAGCTAAATTGAGGGACATTCTACAAAATACCTGCTCCGTACCCCTCATGGTCATCACCAATACTGTCAAGATCATCACAAACAAAGAAAATCTGAGAAGCTGTCATGCCCAGAAAAGCCTAAAGATATATGATAATTAAATGTACTATGGTATCCTGGATAAAATTCTGGAACACAAAAATGAGGTTAGAGAAGAAACTAACTGAAAACAAATAAGTGCCTTCTTACTACAGTAGGCAGCACATTAGTCTCATAAACATGAATAGAATACAGGGTTTATTTAATAATAATATATCAATATTGATTATTTGTGATAAATGTGCCATATTAACATAAGATGTTAACAGTAAAGGAAATTGGATGTGGGGCATCCAAGAATTTTCTATACCATTTTTGTACTTTTTTTCTATAAGTCTAAAAATATTCTAATATAAAAAGTTTGTTTCAATACAAATATCATTAAAAACATTTGATAAGTAGAGAAAATCCCCAAGAAGGTGGAATTATTTAAATGTACAGTGAAAGATAAAAATAAGGAAACTATTGAGAAGTTTTAACATACAACTTAAAAGGAGTTTCCACCCACTCCCCCTCTCAAAAAAAAAAAAAAAAAAGAGAGAGAGAGAGAGATAGAAAAAAAAGAAAATTATGGGGGAAGTCATTACACAGTTCAATATAAAAACACCTAGAGCTGAAGAATATTACTTCAAATTGAAAGAGAACAAGTGATAAGAATGCAAGGGGAGAAAAGAAAACCTCTCTGGGGAAAACTCAAAATACACAATGAGAGAAGATTAAGAATAGTATTGCACTCGCCCCACTGGAGGGTAGATGGTGATAGAGGCATGTCTGCAAACTGCTGAGGAAAAGAAGCTTGAACTCTGTACCCAGCCAAACTAACAGTCTAATTGGAAGACATAATAAAAGCATTTTCTGATACATATGCCTGAACAGGTTACTTCTTAGAACCCTGTCTCTAGGCTTCCTTGAAGCTGAGAAAAGAAAGGGCGAAACAGAGGATCCAACACCGAAAGATAGTGAAGGAAATTCTCAGGATTATTTGTAGAGATGAGTTCTGGAAATAGAAAACTCTACTGCAGCCTTTCAGAGCAACCAAGGTGGAAGCAGTAGATTGGGGGGGGGGGTTTCAGGGGAATATTTAAAGAAAATAAAAGGATAGTAAATGAAGAAACAGGTTTTGCTAAGTGGAAGATTGTGTCAATTGACATTTTACAAAGCTGTTAATGGGGAAGAAAAAGTTTGATGTGATTCAAAGAAAAAACGAAGGGAAAAAAACAAGCTTTAATGTCTTTGAGACTGGGGGGAGGGGAAGTTCTATAAGAAAGGGATTTATGGATTTATTTTAACAGTAGTATACAACAAGACACCCCTGTAAATTACATTTTCATGGTCATAAAAAAGCAATATAATTAATAGGGAATTAACCAAAAGTTGAAACAGTATTATGTTTTCATCATGGGGGAAATGAAAGGAAGATTTGATAGAAGTAGCACAATAGAGAGTTTACTGACAATGTCTAAATTCAATGAATAAAGAGATTGCAGCATACACATAATAAGCACAAATATTAAATTAGTTTACTGTAGGATACAAGAAATAGGTAAGGAGTGGTAAGAACAGAGGATTGCTGATTTAGTTGTTGCTGTTATTGCTATAAGCCTTTAGCATCTTTGATTTAAAAAAATATGTTTTTTTAATGCTCATATGCTTACTTAGATACAAAATAAACATTAAAGACAATAAACAACAACAACAATAATAATACATTCATTAATTCCCTATGAAAAGGTCATGTACCACAAATAGGCAAAGACACATCTATTGAGATGTGAAGAAACAAGTGCAATTGTTTCACATTTATCCACAGTAATCCAGAATGTTTCCTCAGGGTTCAGATAGACAAAGTTTCATACGATCACTCCAGCTAATAAACCAGTAATATATCCAGCAGCCATATAGAAACCATCATATCAGTATTTTATCATTGGTGAGATTATCAAGTGATATGTAAGTATTAATAAGTCTTTGTACTTTTGGGCATTCATTTCAATCTTTCAAAAGATTGAAATTTCTATAGAGCAATGGTAAGCCTTTTCTTGAACGTCATATTGTATATGAAATTTGTGGTAATGATGATAACAAGTGTATGCCTGATAGGGACAAACTTTTGACAGAATCTACCTATTCTCTCTGAAATCTGTATTTAGTCATGGAAACTCTATTTTTTCTCAAGAATTAGATAATTGGACTCATTCAATGGTGCATCAGAGAAAAACAAGATTTTTAATTGTGTTGATGATGAAATATATATTAATAAAAAGTATAAAGTATGGTAACAGTCTATTAAAATGATTAATAACTTCTAGAATAAAATATATGGTATACCTGGCATATTAGAATACATCTGCACACATCAATATCTCTATAGGTATTGTGTTAAAGCCCATCTTTGGGATTCAAATTGATAACCAATGGGCCTAGTAAAATATAAATGTTAAAATATATTAAAGACAGAAAAGCTCAAACAAAGATTGATTGATCCGAACTTTAAGATATAATATTTTTCAACTCTGAGCTTTTAACATGCATACAGAGCAGATTTCCATGCACTGTTTTTTGTTACATATGCAGAGCCCACTCGAGAGGTGATCTTTTATCCTATGCTCTTGTTGGACCTGCCCTCCAGAAGGGGTCAGGCCATACCCAGGGTGGAGGGTTTCCGTTTCCATGTGTGGTCATTAAAGAAAAAGCATTGCCCTTTCCCTTCTAAAGTTGTTAAATCTTATTTCAAGGTCGTGCTTTCTCCAGAGATATGATGTCCCAGATTTGGATGCCTGGGGTTCAATGTGTTTGTTTATGGGCTAAATAAATCAGCCAAAGTAGTTATCACCTGGGCATGGGGTTTCTTTCTTTATTTACTTTATGTGACCTACCAGGAAACTTAAAAAAAAAAAAAATCCTAATGATCTTGACCTTTTTCTTTTTTTGTTTTGTTTTGTTTTGTATTCAGCAGCATCTCTTGGCATGGCTGCAGATATATTCTAGTTGGAATACTCTGAATTTCAATTTTAACATATTCATACTATATACATTTATACACATATGTTAGAAAAGTGTCTAGGAGTTATTGTGTGAGGACTTGGACTTGAATCCCCTCCACCTCTTGATCATATGACCTTGGGAAAGCATTTAAATCTTTAAATAGTTATAAAGATATTGGCTTACCAACATGGCACAAGAATTGAATGTTTCCAAAGACATATTTTAGAGCAATCATAAACTCTAAAGCATATTAAATTTAACTTATTTTTAATCTTTCATTGGTTAGCTCATTTTCAGCTTTGGTTTACTTTCCCTGCTTCTCAGGAGCAATTCATATGCTTTAGAGCTGTCCCCAAAAGCTCATTACTGTTGGAGGCCACGTCAATGTAGTTTCAGCTATGGGACTCCCAATAATGCTTTCTACTTCCCATTTGTCCTTTCTCATTTTTTTTTAGTCATATGTGCTCCCTTCCCTCTGATGGACTTATTTTCGTCTATTTCTTGTCTCCCATCCAGTGCTAAAAATACACACTATTCCACCTAGATCTTTGACACATTTGTTTTATTTCCCCCTACATTTCCCCAGCAGTCAATGAACAGACACGTTGAAAGCCTAACTTTGTAAAAGAATGGCTTGTGTTCAGTTAAAGTTTTGCAGTGGGATACTTAAAAATAGATTTTTCCTGGGGACTCTAAAATGTCTAACCTGTTCCACTCATGCATCATTGGCCCAAGGCTCACTCATGGATGTCACCCAAGCTCCTTTTCTGGCTCTTTCTGCTCCTGGTCACCTTTCACAGACTGCCCAACTAGCTCTTACTGGATTTAAGCCCTGACATTGGACCTCTTTAGTGGCTCCCTGTTTATACACACACACACACACACACACACACACACACCACCACCACCACCACCACCACCACTACCACCACATGTATATAAATATATGTGTATAAAATGAATAAAATTTATGCCAAGTGGCCAAGATTTTATCAAATTTAACAACTAAATAGCCTAAGAGACTTGAAAAAATTTCCATTCTAGCCACCTAAATTATATTGCAAATTTGTGAGGTCAGTGAGCATTCATCTGTGCTTCTGGCCTTGTAAAGAGATTCCACAGCCCTTCTATAATCTGTTCCAATGTTTAACAACTTTCATTCCTTAGAAGTTTCTCTTTATTTTTTTAAGAGAAAAAGGAAACCTGCAGAGTGTGTGAATAATTCATTTGCTTTTGCATTTACATGCTTTCCCATTTGGTTAAGTTTTCCTCGTTTTGACTTTTCAGCATTTTCAGCTTTAGTTGTTCTTGAATTAATGCTGAAAATAAATATGGGTGGTGATATGCTAAGAAAAAATGCAGGGAATCCTTACTCCTGAATGAGGTTTCCAATACTGAATGTTCAGCCAGATCTATTTTTCCTATTTTGAAGATAAAATATGCACTGGTAAGACTTATTAACTCAGTATTAAGTTGACCAATAGCCACATGTGACAACTCTCATATTACTCTTTTTTTCACACTTTTTTTTAACCATTTTTCACCTATGTAGAGTATGCAGCACTATGTTCAGCCCTCTTTCTGAGTGGCAGGAAAAACTTCAAGAATGGAAATACAAATGCAAATGGAAAACAGGAGAAATTGGTTTCTGAGACCAACTTCATCTTTGTCTTCTAATTTGGATTAGGCACGAGGATACAATGTCAGTTGGTATAGTGGAAGGGAGTCAGATGGTCCATAAAAAGCTATATTATAGGCTACCCATCTAAGGGAAAGATACAGACATTCGTAATTATTGATATTCAACACATGCAACCTACAAACATATATCAAGTAAATTTCTCCAGCTATCCTGTTTTCCTTGCTGGAGGACTCTGGATGCAAAGGGACATAACCTCTGTTCCAAAACACCACACACTTTGAAAACCAATGCAGACCCTTCCTTTCAAGGGAAATGATTTTGTGAAACTTGGAAGTAAGCTTGATAGATAAAATTTGCTCCTCTATGAGCCAACCCACCAAGTATTTCTGATCTTACTCATTTGCCTATAGCTTCTGACATACTTCAAGCAGATTCCCCTCCATGCCCAGCAACTAGGTTCAGAGCACTCACCTGCTTCTGCCTTGGAGGGATAGATGCTCTTTCGCTTTCTCATTTAAGAAACAGACTGGAACTTCTCAATTTAAGCAAATCAACAAGACATGGGGAAATTGAGGACCACAGTATGACTTGTATATACTGAAGTGGCCCTGAATTTCCCCATGTTGATGAATCTGCTGAGTCGAATTATGAACAGAATTTCGAAGGAGCACAAGAATTTTTCCTCCAAATAAAAATCAGTTTAGCTTTACCAATTCATGAGTATCTTGTGATAGCTTTTCTACATTGTAGATTATCTACCACAAAACTTTAATACTGAACTATCTTTTTCCTTGACACCCAATCAGCATGTCTTCCTGGGAACACAAACTCATTTTAATATTAAGCTAAATGAAACCACATAGAAAAGGTGGGAAAATTGAAAAGTTATCATTATATTTGAAAGCCAAATATAAATGACTTTGGGATCTCTCTGCATCCCTATCGCTTTCCGGTTAGGCAGGTAATCAAATATTGGCACCAATTTCAGGGAAAACCTGGAAATGACAAAAATATATATTTGCATTTCCAGAGCTCCTTGTCCAATTCAGTGCCACAGAACTAGAAATGGCCATGGTACAAATATTTCTGGATGAAATGCTTATTACTAAACTAGCAAGAGACTTCTCAGTCACCCTGAGAAAGAGCCTAGCATGGCAAAGAGGAAAGATTAGCATGGAAAACTATATTTAGAGTCCTGGTGACATTATAAATTGCCCATTCCTTTTGGTCATACTTTTTATTATTACCACTTTAGTGACTGAGTCATTGGACCAATAACCAATGCTGCAGTTAGATGGACGACATCATTATTTTTCAGTGCCATTGAGGTGTTTCTATGTGTGTCCTCATATGTGTGTGTGGTGTGTGTTTGTGGGTGTGTGTGTGTGTGTGTGTGTGTGATGTCCAATATAAATTTAAAAAGTGATTTTTCCTATGAGGAGTGTTCCTCACTGTAGTCTGGAGATTTACTGGCTTCCTGACTGTAGTCACATTTCAAACATCAAAATACCCAGAGTTTTTAGTCTGGTACCAAATAGTAAGTAGTGCGATATTAACCTTAAAAAAGTATGTTGTCTCCTTCTAAAATGCCTGCCCTAAAAAAATAAATAAATAAAAATAAAATAAAATACCTGCCCTAAAGGAATTCATCATTGCTATGGTTCAGTGACTATTCTGTGTCTCCCATTCCTTCCTCTAAAAAAGGGAAATTTTATATCATTTTATTAGTCCTATTAGCAAGCATTTAGGGGGCAGGTAATGGTACTTTGGTTGATAAGTTGCCAGATAAGAAAAGCCATATATGGGAGCACCTGGGTGGCTCAGGGGGTTAAAGCCTCTGCCTTCGGCTCAGGTCATGATCTCAGGGTCCTGGGATGGAGCCCCGCATCGGGCTCTCTGCTCAGTGGGGAGCCTGCTTCCTCATCTCTCTCTGCCTGCCTCTCTGCCTGCTTGTGGTCTCTGTCTGTCAAATAAATAAATAAAATCTTTAAAAAAAAAAAAAGAAAAGAAAAGCCATATATGTACCTTATAGAGAGGTCCTGGACTTTGAACAGGATGCAAAAATTGTGTTTGATTTTGGGTTGGCCCTCTTTAGGAATCATACATTCTATGTGTGAGCAAAAAGATATACATGTATACTCAGTCACCAGAGATGAACTGTGGCAAAGACAAACGGCTGTCACACAACAATTCATGCTTTTTAACAAATACACGTATTTTGTATTGCTGGGAAGTGGCTGCCCATCCAGGGAATATTTTCCTCAGCCTCCTTTGCATAAATTGGGCCATGCAACTAGTTCTTGCTGAAAAGATATGAGCAGAAGTGAAATACGCGAATGTAGGTGGAGGAGACCAAGCAGGTGTGACTCCACTCTCTCTTCTCCCATTTGCCACCTGGATGGAAGACTCAGAAGAGAACTTGAGGTATTGGAGATGTCAAAACCAAGTAGTCAAAGAAGCCTGGGTCCATGAATGACAACCATGAGGAAAGCTGCTCAACAGGAAATGCCTGTTTAAGACTCAACTAAAGTTTTAGGAGTTTAACCATCTCAAACTTGGGGGTTTTAGCAGCAAATGTTACTTTAACTAATGTATCATACCATTTAACTCACAAATTCATTCTGAATATTTTCTGTAACATCTGCAGCTGGTTATAGCAGCAAATGTTACTTTAACTAATGTATCATACCATTTAACTCACAAATTCATTCTGAATATTTTCTGTAACATCTTCTAACACTGAAAATAACCTCTAAAAATATTCCATATATTTCATTCAATCATCTAGGATTTATTGAGTGCTAAACATGTGGCAGACTATTAATACATCAATTTTCCTTAGGCAAATAGATTTAAAGTACCAGATCAGATTACAATCCTAATAATACATACACACTTTGAGGAATCAAAAGAAAGTA
Source organism: Taxidea taxus jeffersonii (assembly GCA_003697995.1). Classification (NCBI taxonomy): domain Eukaryota; kingdom Metazoa; phylum Chordata; class Mammalia; order Carnivora; family Mustelidae; genus Taxidea; species Taxidea taxus. The sequence continues at coordinate 38,594 of ML108439.1, forward strand.
AAACTGATACTACAATATATATGTTTTCTCTTTCTCAAATTTAACACTTGCTTCTACTTCTCTCTTCCCACTCATCTACCACTGAAATGATACCACTCTTCTTATATCAGAAACTAATTTTGCCATTTGATGAAATGGGGAGGTAATGACATCTGTTCCTTGGTACTTACCATTTCTAATCTGTGTAAATCCTGCTAAATCCTTTCAATGTCAATGGGAAGGGGTTTATCCTCCATGTGGTTTTCCATTATTAGCAAATTAAAATGCCCTTTGGGATCTGATTTCATCACATAAGTCATTTAAATACTGTATAGGGAAGAGGTTTAACCTCAATACTAATCTCTTTGTGTCTGTGTTGAAAATCACCAATGTGTACTCTCCATCTCCTGAAATTCTCTGCAGTCCTGACTTCCAAATGGGAAAATATATATTTCTTGATCAGAGTCATATTCAAATCCAATTAGATAAAGTCTCACAACCTCATGAGGGTAATATCTTTCACTTTCAAATAAAAACTCAAATCAACTTCGGAAACAGAAAAGAAAAACATTTTTAAACTCCATTCCGGTTTGGAAAATGACTGACAAAATTGCAGTGCCTCTAAGTGAGTCTCCTGTGCTGACTGTAGAAATAATTTCTAAAGTTTCTAAGACACCAATTTGAAATTAACTGAACTGTTACTAATTCTCTTGATCTTAAGCCTTCTTAAGACTGCCCCCCTCATATTTTATTACAATAATGCCATTACTAAGAGTTTGCAATTTCCATGGTTCTGTTCAAAACACGTTTCCCACATTATTGCAAAATAACTAACAATTCTATTTTGTTACATTCCTGGCAGCAAAAACGAATAGCTATCTTCAGAATAAGTCTCTCAGTCAGAGAACTGAATAAAAGACACATAGTCAAGTAAATCTCTTTCACTTCCCCTCTCTCCTCTGCCAGCACCTTGCTGTCTCCTTCAACATTGCTCCAGGTGATTTGTGCCTCAGAGTATATTTCAGAGGTTCTGGTCCAGTAGAATTTCAAAATGGGTTTTGCCAGGAGCACTTTTTCCTATTCATTTGAAAGAAAATTGCAACCACACATTTCTGACTCGTTTACGCTTAAATCATCAACATTTTGGCTTCTGGGAGCTTTCCAATGTCCAGCTAGACTATGTTACCTTTTAATGAGCTTTTGAAATACATTTTCTTCAAGAAACAGGCTCACAGAGTACTTACCATCTCAATTTATTATGCAAAGTAAGCATGGTTCAAGTGGCAGTAATGATTTTAAATCCTGTTCAATGTCTTTTTTTTTCCCCCGTAAAATCTATTCCTTCAAATTTATAAAGCATTTGCTGTATGTTTTCCCTCATGATTTTCATCTATTCCTTCTGGCATTCTGACAAATATGGAACTCACCCTTCTGGTTCATGTCAGAAATCTTCATAATTTCAGTATCAAGTATAAAATATCATGGTTTCCTCAACATTCAGTTGACATTTAAGTAAGGTTGCCTACAACCTTCACGTTTTCTAGATCAAGCCGCTTAGCCTCATTCAACTTGCTTTCTGTTCCTTCTTTACCTCAGCCAGGGTTCTACTCCCGGCCTCTGGCAAGATGGTTGCACTTCCAGCACCACCATGTCTGAGCTGCTGAGGCAAGTAAGGGATGACAGAAACAAGATGAGGTGAATTGAAATTCAAATGATCCAGGGTCACCACAGGCATTTATAGATGGAAGGACATCTGTTCAGTCAATGGTTCCATTCCCTGGTAATCAAAGAGGACTTGCTTCAATCCATCTCAGTAAATAACTCCTCAACCCATCTGAAACAATGTTTTTCTTGGGCAGAAATACTTTTTGAAAATCTATTTAAAATGTGTCTGAAGTGAAAATTAGAAGAGCTGAAATCTAGTTCAGTTCCTGACACTCACTATCATCAGGATGTAACAGTAATAGGTAACATTTAGTGAGTGTTGATTATATAGTCTAGATACCATAGAAGCGTTCATACAATTTTGTGAAAGAGATACTATTGCTGTACTCGTTTTGCAGATTCAACAGCTGAGGCAGAAAAAGGTTAGAAAAGTGCTGAAGTCATAATTTCAACCTGGGCATTCTAAGTCAACAGTGCTTGACCTAACCAGCATGCTCTCATCTCCCATAATCTCACTTATGTTAGAATATTCCATTACTCACAAAGAAATGGTGGCATTAGGCTGGATTTACATTCATTCTTTCACTGAGCAAGTATTTTTTAGGCATCTAAAATGTCCAGGTATAGTTCTAAAAAATGGGAATAAAACAGCAAACAATGCAGACAGAGTTTCTGAGCTCACATTTCAGAGAATCATAGAAGATCTTTCTCACTTTAATATCTACTTAATGATTTTATGTAAATCCCATGTATCACTCCATGCATAACTCGAGTTCCACCTCCTTTATGAAAACTTATTCTGACTATGCTCACTCTTGCTGATCTATTTTGAGTAATTATTTTCTATTTTCCATCATATTGCCATTTAATAGTTATATTTAAATCAGGTCACCATAATAAAATTTAAAAGTTATCAGAGAATGAACACTTCGGGAAAAATAAAAATGCCTTGCACAAAGCAGGTTTCAATAACTACTGTTTCGGATTCATTTGATGATAAGAGTTTCTGGAATATTTAAGCTCATTCTTTTTCTCTTTTTCCTCCATTGTCTCCCTCTGTTTTATTTTCATCTCAGCTTCTGTGTGGTTGGCCATACTCCTTGACTCCTCTCCAAAACTCCATGTTCTCTGCAAATTCTTCAATTCATTCATTCAGCAAATTCTTATCAAATGTCTCCTAAGAGTCAAATACCACGTAATGTGATGCAAAGACCAACAAGCCTTGCAGACATTGAGGAAATCACAGCTTCGTGGTAGACACATAGGTAAATAAATAAAGTTAAGTAAAGCAAACAAATAAATCTTGATATAATGTGAGAAGGGTCACATAAGATAAAAGTAGTGCTGTAAATCAGAACCTAATACTAACTGGAAAGGGAAGGATGGCTCAAGAGCTACCATTTATGTTGTCTTCTGAATGATAACCAGAAATTTTCTTAGAAGAGAAATGAAGCCAAAAGAATTTTAGGTAGTGAGAATAGGCTGTGAGAGAGACTGATGTGGAAAAAAAAAGTGTTTGGCAGAGACAGAACATTAGTGGGTGGCTGGAGATGAGATGGCAATTATATGTTGGGGCATAGTTAACAGACTCTATAAGATAAATTGAACGCAGTAAGCAGTGGGAAGCTAACAGAGGTTATTAAACAGAAAAGTGCCATTGAAAGGGGCACTGGAATTTTCTATTTGGGGCATTATGTAAATTGTAATGTTGCTAATCATCTAAGGGACTCACTGCCATAAACTCCAACATATTCTACTTCTGTGCCTCAACACCAAGCACCCTAGCAACAAGGTCTGCAGAGAATGCTGGAGCATCAGAGATCAGGAGCTGGGAACTGTGAGACCCATTCTGGACTAGAGTTAGGGGGTAAAACACCTGAGCAAATTCCCATGCCTTCTCACCAAATAATTTATCCATAGATCCCCAGAGGAGTTCAAAAGATTAACAAAGAAAATTTAAAGACAAGATTTTAGAGATTCTCTTATTGCACTCAGCTAATATATCAGGGATTTTTGAAAGATTCCTCTTTGATGAATCCAGATTCCAATTTATAGACACATGTAACAAAGCCAGCAAAATACTTGGCATAACAAATGTTTTGTCTTTATAAGCATTCTCTGTGATTTCTAGGTGGATGGTTGATCCAGTCTTTGATCTACAAACCTCATTTTTTTGAGGGATCAGGTTGATCCTTCCTTTCCATATCTATATTAGATTCCAGAGAAAGTAACTTTCTCTTTTTCTTTTATACCTCCACTAAGGAGCCATATTTAAAGGTATTCATTTGCTCAAGTTTACTAATGGATGAATTTGGGATTATGAATGTCTTACAAAGAGGAAAATCCTTCTCTTTGGGTTTATTTCATTTACTTTGATGGATGTGCATTGAATCTGGTCTTTCTGGGAATTACAGTGCCAAAATCGGATTTCTATACTTGACAATGGAAGGTTAGAGAGACAAATTCCCTTTTTATCTAATCATCACAGGAAACCTGATCCTACATTTACTATACTTCAGGTTACTGAAGTTGTTGACTTGACTTTGGAGTATAGAATTTCAACTGATAAACCATTTTTTTGGTCTTCCGTTTACCCATTCTGCCATTATTTTGACATTTTTCCCCATGTATTTTATTCAGGCATTGTATTAGTCAAGACTTTTTTTTTTTTTAAGTTAGAAAAACCCAACAAGAAATAGTTTAGGCCAAACAATGGATGTGTTGTCTTATATAGTTAGAGACCGTTAGGCATGGATGGATACAGAAGTTCAAATAATGTCATGATGCTTATTTCTCTTCCTCTCTCTTGGCTGTGCTTCTCTCTATATGTTGGATTTTTTCTCAGGCTGGTTTTCTCCATATGGTAGAAAACATGGCTGTTAAAACCTACAAGCCTAAACCCATATCGTCTGCCAATTGAAACAAATAGAACTTCTGTGTTCAAATGTCTGTATCTTTTCAAATAAGGACTATGATTGGACCTGCTTTGGATATTTCCTCACCCTTACACATCCCTCTATTTATGAACCATGTGTGGTATACTTATTCCCGGTACAATGGTTGCTTTGGCTTAAGCTACACGCCTGTGGTAGAGTGTGGGAGTGAGGGGTGGTGGTGGGAGTGAGGGGTAAGGCTGAGATAAATAAGTCCTACACTGGGAGGAGCGGTTGTTTGCCCTAGGACTAGAGTTTGGCAGACTGTAATGTCATCCGCATAAAACCTAATTCGAACTAGTTCCTTTTCTATTTTTCATAGCATAAACAACCACCACCATACAAAAATATTTGCTCCCTTTCCATTCCCAAACAGAAATAAAAGACATATTCTTTTATTCTATTCAGTTTCATATACAGACTCTCTGAGTGTGATGCATTGCACTTATGAAGCCTAGATGTAGTTCCTTAGCATCTAGCTGTCTATGGATGGATAAACAGAAACATTACTTACTCCCGCAATTCACAGTAAATAATGATGGGGAGAAAATAATTACAGTTAAAATATCATATAGGCAAGTGGCAACAGTTTGCAGGATTTATTGCCTCTTAGTAGACAGGGAAAACAAAGATTGCTTCCCTTGGAAGTGTGGTGGATTCCTTGATAATTTATCAGCTAGGAAGAATTCAGCAGTAAATGGAAAGAAGCCCTATTGAAATCAGTTTAAACAATAAGGGATTTGTTATTTAATAAAATAAGGGATCTGTAGGTTGTCACAGCATCTCAGGGATCCAGATGCCATTGTCTTGTCTTTGCTCCCCTCAGTGTGATGGCTTCATCCCCAGACTTTCCCCAGAATTTTCCAACACAACTCTCATCCCCCTCTCATTCTTTTTAAAATTCAGTTCCCAAGAATTGGTCATATGCATATACCTAAGTAAATCATAGCCAGTGTTATTAGTTACTATGGCTGGTTCAGACCGCTGAAGCTGGAGAGCTGTTCAGTGTATTCTGAATTTTATACTATGTGGAAAAAGCAGGAATACTTGAACAAAATCAAGATTTTGTTAGGAAGAAAGGGGAGTAGAGTAGATGTCTTCTGTACAATCTAGAGTGTCAACTATCTAGTCAATCAGCTGACTCTTGTTTTACACTTCAGAGTTTCTCCAGAGTTTATTGTTCTTCACAACAATACCTGTGATGAGGTGGTGATGCGTGGGTTTTTAGATTGCCGTCACACATCCTTGTTTATCAGACTTGGGGAGAAATCTCGCAATATGCCTGCTTGAAAACTGTAACACTAAATACTTCACCAGACTTCTGGTGGTAAGGTATTTATCTTTATGGTTTCTTTTAAAAAAAAAAATTTTCACTTATTTATTTGAGAGAGAGAGAAAGAATGCGTAGTAGGGGGGAGCAAAGGGATCGAGAGAGAGAGAAGCAGGCTCCCTGCTGACCAGGTAACCCGATGCAGGGCTCGATCCCAGGACCCCGGGATCATGACCTGAACTGAAGGCAGGTGCTTAACAGACTGAGCCACCCAGGTGCCCTGCCTTTATGGTGTCTATCTTTCAGAAACAAGTCTTTCATCACTTCCTAAACCTTCCAATAATGGTTTCCATCTGGAATCACCTCAGTGTTTAAAGCAGCAATCGTTTGTCCTCTTTCACCTGATTGGATTATTGTGGAGAATGTTTTGCAGGGGAATATCATCTACCAGGCTAGCTCATGTACAAAGGAAGTTTGGGGAGGAGAGGGTGTATATGAATTCTTCCATTTCTTTATTTTCTGGCTCTAAATCTTACTTCCTGGCTTGTTTTCCATCTTCCCACCTTTTCTCATATCAACTACAGTATAGGACACAAAATTTGGTGCTCTCCAGTTATCATCTGGCCTTTGCTAGTGATGTCTCCTTAGTTATAAAGAGAAAGGGCCGTTCTGATACATTCTATTCCTTTTCAGGAAGGCAAGTGAGACCAGTTTTTTTTGTGTGGGGGGGGGGGGGCTTGCACCTTATGAAAGGCCAAAACAGATTTTAACATCTCAATATTTTTTACCAAATATCTCAGTGATCTAGTCTAGCACTTAGTATGAGTAAGATAAAATAGTGAGAAATGTAACCAATTGCTTCACTCCCACATCACAAAGAATGTCTATTTTCTGGCTAAGAATTGGGGACAGAACACTGACCTTCACCCGATCTCAACCTAGTTTCTATTTTAGACTATCATTTGCAATAGCTTACATGGAAGAACCGATTTCAATATTTATGAGAATTCTTTTAGTTTGTAATTTTTAAAAGCCTTATTAAAACAGGTTTTCCAAAAAATCAAAGTTTATTTTCCTATTTGACCGGAATGTCTAAGATTGTTCAGACTTTGGGTACGGTTGGATCTAAGGATGCAAAGGCTATCACCAGGACTCTAACTTTCTCTATCCCTTGGCTCTGCTCCTCTCTGCATGATGGAATCATTCTCAATCAGGTTCTTTCCCTGTGTCAGAGAAGATGGTTTCTGGCAGCCCCAAGTCTATATTTTTAGGACTTGCAATCCAACAGGAAGAGAGACCATCTGTCTTCCATATCCATATATCAAATCTATCCAAAACTCCATTCTAGTGAAATTGCTGGGGTCACGTGATTCCACCTGGACAACTCATGCTGATCGAAGGCAGGAACACATATGATTAGATCAGTTAGGTCACATGGTACCCACTCCTGTGGCAAGGGTGGTGGGCTGCCTGGACAGACACATCAATATCACATGGAGGTTGGAAGTAGGTTCACAAGGCAGAAGCACTGGGACAAAAAAAGCAATGTTCTCACTAGAGGTAGGAAAGAAGGGGAGCTTGGCCAAGGCTAGGTTTGGCTACTGCATTGTGCCCCATCCATGGTATCATTTAAGCACCCAGCGTCATCCTACTCTCTCACACTTAACAGCCAATTTATGCTATGTGGGAAGATGCATTTGCCCAGTAAGTGAAAACAATCATACGGATGTATTTTAAAGAGTTTTTCAGATGAATGCTGCTTTCCAAGTGTGAAATGTTGTTATAAGAAAACCTCTGCAACTTGAAGTTAATGTATGCAAAGGGTAGGTGGGGGTTAAAAGCAGCAATACACAGCCATTTCTCAAGCTGTCTTTTTCACAGCTTACACTAAAAGACCCTCCCTAACTCCCCTAATTAAAAAAAAAAAAAATCCACCGCAGAATAAACCTCACTACTCTTTTCTTCCCCAACAATATTGCTTTCCATCTTCCTGATTTTTCCAGTGAACAGATCATGTGAAAGCATTAATGATTACACAATGCACAGAGTTAGTAAGGTAAGTGAAGCTCATAATTACCTCATTTACATTCTTTTATTCACTGAAACAGAATTCTTAATGACTTTTATGTGAAGTGTGGGGTAATCAGCCCAAATGAAGCACCCTGGTGCAGGGCAGAGAAGGGAGCCAAGTCACTGGCTCTCAGCAGAAAACGCCTGATGAATGGTCAAACAGAACCCAGTGCGGAAGCCTGGATGTTACAATTTAAGAGACAAAATAAGAGGCTAGGACAGCTAGATTGAGATCTAAGGAGCAGACCCTAAAGGCAGAAAGAACCAGTGTATTCTCCTCACATCCATGACTCTCCATGGGACAAATAACCACCTGTCTCTGCTGAAACTATTGCGGGGATAGAGAACAGTAGTCAATGACTGGGAAGACCTGCGCTCTGGTCCTGGCCTAGGCACAAGCTAGCAATGAAATGTTAAATAAATCGCTTCACCCTTCTGGATTGCAGATAATCCACTTATAAAACACAAGGTGCACACTTCAGAATCACCTAAGGAAACTTCCTTAAAATGGCTTCATTTGGCATTTTCTAGTAGTTCACTCTTTCCTGGGAAACAGTTACAATTGCATTTTGAACAAAAACCCCGGGTGATCCTTAAACAACCAGTATGCAAAATGAAAACCTTCAGGGAAAAAAAAATCGTGTGTAAGAAGCTCTTTAGGTGAACCATTCTTGACATTCAGAAAAAAATCCTCAAAATATGGGAAGGATAAAAACAGTATCCAATTAACAAGTGCACTTATGACAGTATGGGAATTGAAAAGACAAAATGAAATATCTCAAATGTGTTGGCAATCATACTGAATTATAATGACAGCATCAGCCAGCCGGTGTGGAAGACAGAGATCATTTCCTAATATTAAGAATCCCTAATGCCGGAGAGATGCTCCATATGAAACAGTTACGTGGGTGGTGGGTGGGCTAAGATGGGTGGTCATTGATACTGACACTTGAGCCCCATCCCTGTAACTTTCTTAAGGTGCTTAGAGCAACTGGCCTTGTACTACAGATTTTAACATCATTAAGGGCTTGGATCTCAATCCACCCAGCTTCTGCCAATGTTTATAAATTGTATAAATGAATTTATGTATTTCTAAGTCCTTTCCATCTCTAATATATCATTACCCTGTTGGAACATGTGTGTAATGTTGACAGATATTCTGACTATCTAGAGATATTCTAGATTTTTCAAGAACACGATGCTGATGCTGATTTTTAAATGGTAGGAAGTAATTTAAGATTATTTTAGGACACCCAAAACTTTGGGCCTCTTAACTTTGTGAGCCAAAGGAATTTTATTCTATGTATCACCTCATATTTCTACAAGAATAATATGCATTAAGAAAACCTATCTTGACATTTTAATAAATAATCTCTGACAGTTAATTTTGTCTGCATACCTTTAAGAGTTCTGAGAGGAAGGATATGACTAGTGTGTCTTCTTAATATCCCTAGCCTCCATGATTTTATCCATAGGCATCTGTTGTCATTGTGGGGGGTGGTATCATCCGTGTACAGAGGAAAATACACAAATCAATATAGTAACCAAAGCAATGTCTTTTTCACACTAGGTAAAATGTCAGTGTTCCAGTTTGAATAGCAAGGTTAAGATTTTACCCACCACATGCTGAATGAGTGTGGGCTCCTCCCCACAAAGCTATCGCAGAATATCTATTTGATTATCAAAGTTTGTATGAATGACTGTTGTATTTCTTTTTCTCTCTGATCATTATTCCCCTCCTATTTAAAACACCCCATTATATCTTCAAGGGTATGCAATTTACCTATACAGATAGCCTGATACACCCTAGCTTCCGATATCTATCAGGACCACACTCAAATAGCTTCAGTGCCCAGAAGCAGACGGAAAAAAGACTTGGAATTTAGATCCCAAAGAGGTTAGACAGTGGTCAAGGGACCTGCACAAGGCTACCTGCAGCCCTGGTGTCCCAACCAAGCAGAGTTGATTTGTTCTTGCTGTCCATTGAGTCTGACCTACAGAGCTTGCCTGGTTGCTGTGAATTAGTTTTAGGAAGAAATTCTTCTCTTTCCCTCTTGAATGGTTGTCAAACTTCCTATGAAGGTGAACACGGGCACTCATTTCTGCAGAGGATGCTTATTCACCAAGCGGAATAAGCAGCTAAAGGAGTCATAGTCAGGGGCAAAAACCTCACATCCTTACCATCCTGAGGCTTATGACTGCATGGATGATAGGCTAGGCTATAGGTACATAGACTGTGGCTGCTTTGTTGTCCAAATACCTCAACTGTCATGTAGCACTGTCTCTGGTTCTGCCTAACTGCTAAGTCTCTTGCAAATATTTCTAGAAGTTAATCAGTTACACATCTGCTTAGGTGAAACCAGCTTGCACAGCCTCCATACCACTTTTCTAGGTATTGCTTCTGTTGTGGATGACACTTCTGGGTACCTCAGTCTCCCTGAGCTATTCCGCCCCAATCAGTGTGTCCACTGGTGTTCTCCACTATTCCACCAAGTCATGGCAATCCCCACTGGGCATGGCTGCTGCTAGCTACTACCACACTCCCTCCCATTGCCCCTGAAGCTCCTTTGTCTCTGTACTGCAGCCATCCCCGTTCCTAAAACACCTCCCTGGAGACTCAGGCCACCACAATTTCAAGTCGGACTCGATTCCCAAGTGTGGAGAGTGTTCTTTCTCATTGGTGGTGCACTCTTTTAAAAGATCCTAAACAACTGTTTTTTCTGGCCTCATTGGATTATACAATTAAGTGCAACAGATTTTCAAGGTTTTAAAAACTTTCCTCCTAACATTTAGTGCAATGAGCTGCTGGTGGGTTCAAGCAGCAGCTGCTCTGTGGTCATAAGAATCCCTTTGGTCATAAGAATTCCAACCTGTGGGTCTGGAACTCCTTTGTCAAGTTCCTTGTGCTGGGCTCTGTATTTTCTTAGGTTTGTTTTCTCAAAGCCTTCTCTCTGGGTTCTCTACAAATAGTCTACCCATCTTATCCATTCCTCTTTTGAGCTAAGCATACCAAGGTATATTCTGAACCCACCCTGCACAATAAGGAGAGAGTCTCAGAAATTGGAGGCACTAAGCACCTTTAAACATGGGGATAAAGTATAAGGCTAGATAAAGGAGTATCTGTTCTGTGTTTTTAGAGGAAAGGGGAAGATTTCTAGATATCCTTCATTTCCTGAGTTGCCAATAAGTGTTCACCACTTGAGGTGGACACAAGATTTATTCTCAAGAGAAGCCAAAGAAGGGTCAGTGACAGCAGGCATAACAGAGGAAGTAGGCTCCATAATCCCGAAATAAAAGGATTAAGTAAACGTCTGTATATATAGGCTCCCCTTCCCACCAGGCACTGCTTGTCCTTTTTTTTTTTTTTAAGCTCTAGAAAGATTCTAGATTGGTACAATCCTAACTCCCACCCACAGCAGGACTTGTAGGTTTTTTCCAATTAAATCTTTAATGGCTTACTCTTAAGAAAATATAACATGCAATTACCATATCTTAAGGAAACCATTAACAGGAAAAACAGAAACCAAAATAACAGGACAAAACAACAGCAACAACAACAAAAAACTTTGACAACAGAGACACTGCCTTGGAGCCAAAGAAAATAAATCAAAGAAAATTTTATCATTAGAGCAATCAGGTACTTTATGGTAACTATAAAAAAAGAAGAGAATGCTATGAAAAAAGAAACACAGAAAGTTTTTAAAAATTATTTCAAGAAAAAGATATTTAATAGATGGTTTGGCTGATAATTGTGAGGTCATAAAAAAAACAGAGATAAAAGAAAATGGATGAGAAAGGACATGGAAATCAAGAATCAATGAAGTGGATCATACATAAAATTAAAAGGAGTTTTAAAAACAGAACAGGGAGGAGGCATCTGGGTGGCTCAGTTGATTAGGCCTCTAATTCTTTTTTTTTTTTTAAGATTTTATTTATTTATTTGACAGACAGAGATCACAAGCAGGCAGAGAGGCAGGCAGAGAGAGAGGAGGAAGCAGGCTCCCTGCCAAGCAGAGAGCCCAACGCGATGCGGGGCTCCATCCCTCTTGATTAAAGCTCAGGTTATGATCTCTGGGACATGAGATGGAATCTCCAGGTTGGGCTCTGCACTCAGCATATTGAGTTTCTTCCTCTGCCCCTCCCCTTCTCCCTCTACCTACAACCTCCCCTGTCACCCTGCTCTCTCTCTCAAGTAAATACATAAATAAATACTTAAAAAACAAAAAAAAAAAGTGAAAAAACAGAGCAGGAAGAAAATTTGCAAAGCAAAATTTTTAAAAATTGCAAGAACTGAAACATGAATTCTGGTTTGAAATGACTCACTGAGTTATTTACCTCAGCCCTCTGATTTTCTCTAAAAGTTCTCCAAGTCACATCACCCAGAAATATCAAGGAAAGGGAGAAAAATTACAATATTACAACTTCTCAGAGTGAGTGAGTAGCACATAGAGAAAAAGAAGTTAAGTGACATGGGACTGGTTAGTAGAAACAATGAAAGTGAAAGAAAATGGATAAGTGCCCTCAAAAACCAAATGGAAATTCTATTCTACTCAAACTGTCAATTTAAGGAAACTGAAGACATTTTTAGACATGTAAAATCTTGAAAGTTTATATTTTAAATGTTCTTTACAAGAAAATTACTGGACTTTGTGTGTGCAATTAAAAGCAGGGGATATGGGACGCCTGGGTGGCTCAGTGGGTTAAAGCCTCTGCCTTCAGCTCAGGTCATGATCCCAGGGTTCTGGGATGGAGCCCCGAATTGGGCTCTCTGCTCAGCAGGGAGCCTGCTTCCTCCTCTCTCTCTGCCTGCCTCTCTGCCTGCTTGTGATCTCTGTCAAATAAATAAATAAAATCTTTTAAATAAATAAATAAATAAAACTAGTCAGGCAGGGGAAGAGACTTGATCAAGGAATGAACTGCTGTGGACAATGTCAATCAAAAAAGATAAATACTTAGCAAAATACTTAGCAAATATGCAAAATCTTTATGATTAAAACATTGAAACTCTACCAAAGATTTTAAATTAGGACTTGTATAAAAGGAAATATACATCCTCTTACTGCATATGAAGAATCAATATTCAGAGGATTTCATTTCTTTGTAGGTTAATATATGATTTTAATGGAATCCATTAAGAATACTGATTGGTTATATATTTGTGAAAATAGGTTGATTAAAATTAAAACTCAAATAGAGAGAAACAAGAGAGAATAACTAAGGAATTTCTTGAAAACAAGAATAATCAGGAGGTATTCACTCTAAGACATTTAAATTATTGTAAAACTATAGCAAATAAACAGTTTATTAGAGACAAATAGATCAACGGAACAGAGAAGAATCGCACAGACATGAATACATAGGAGATTTAGAGAATTATAGACTATATTTCAAAGCAATGGAGAACAGATGGAATATTGTTTTCATAGGGGAAAATGAGTTTTCATGTACCCCACTACTAGTTTCCTTGGTAATTAATGTCATATTTGTATGGTGTATTTGCGACAATTAATGAACCAATGTCAATACATTATTATTAAAGTCCTTTGTTCTGATTTCCTTAGTTTTGACTTGTTTTTCCCCCATTCACGTCTACCACATTTCAATTAGTCATCAGGTCTCCATAGACTCTTTTGGCTGTAAGGGTTTCTCATTCTTTCATTGTTTGTTATGATCTTGGCAGTTTTGACTACCAGACAGGTATTTTGTAGAATATCCCTCAACTTGGATTTTTCTGAAGATTTTCTTATGATTTGACCGGCATTATAGATTTTAGGGAGGAAGACATCAGAAGTAAAATGCCATTCTCATCACATCAAATCAAGGTACATACTATCAACGTGACTTGCACTATTAACATTAACCTTGACCACCTGGTTGATACAATGTTTGTCAAGTTCTCCACGGTCTTTCCCCCATTTTTCATTCTGTATTTTTGCAAGGAAGTCATTCTGTGCAGCCCATACTTACTGAGTGGGGAATTATATTCTACCTCTTTGAAGGTAAAGTATACACCTAAATCACTTAGAATCCTTCTGCATAGGAGATTTATTTCTTCTCCATATGTTTTTTTTAAAGATTTTATTTATTTATTTGGCAGTGAGAGAGAGATCACAGGTAGGCAGATAGGCAGGCAGAGAGAGGGGGAAGCAGGCTCCCCACTGAGCAGAGAGCCCGATGTGGAGCTCGATCCCAGAACCCTGAGATCATGACCTGAGCCGAAGGCAGAGGCTTAACCCACTGAGCTACCCAGGAGCCCCTGTATTTTTTTAAATTTTAATTGTGTTTACATTTGTATTGAGATATAATTGACATATAACACTGTGTAAGTTTAGGGTATATAATGTGTTGACTTGATATATATATATTTTTTTTTTAATTTAAGCTTTTTTAAATTTAAACATATAACATAACCCCACCACCCTCTCCCAACCTCCCCCACACCCCCTCAGTTTGTTTTATGACATTAAGAGTCTCTTTTGGTTTGTCTCCCTCCCGATCCCATCTTGTTTCATTTTTTCTTTTCCTACCATCTTAACCCCCACCCCCGTTGCATCTCCACTTCCTCATATCAGGGAGATCATGTGATAGTTGTCGTTCTCCAGTTGACTTATTTCGCTAAGCATAATACGCTCTAGTTCCATCCATGTCATCGCAAATGGTAAGATTTCATTTCTTTTGATGGCTGCATAGTATTCCATTGTATATATATACCACTTATTCTTTATCCATTCATCTGTTGATGGACATCTAGGTTCTTTCCATAACTTGGCTATTGTGGACACTGCTGCTATAAACATTCGGGTACACGTGCCCCTTTGGATCACTATGTTTGTATCTTTAGGGTAAATACCCAGTAGTGCAATTGCTGGGTCATAAGGTAGCTCTATTTTCAATTTTTTGAGGAACCTCCATGCTGTTTTCCAGAGTGGTTGCACCAGCTTGCATTCCCACCAACAGGGTAGGAGGGTTCCCCTTTCTCCACATCCTCGCTAGCATCTGTCATTTCCTGACTTGTTCATTTTAGCCATTCTGACTGGTGTGAGGTGGTATCTCATTGTGGCTTTGATTTGTATTTCCCTGATGCCCAGTGATGTGGAGCACTTTTTCATGTGTCTGTTGGCCATCTGGATGTCTTCTTTGCAGAAATGTCTGTTCATGTCCTCTGCCCATTTCATGCTTGGATTATTTGTTCTTTGGGTGTTGAGTTTGCTAAGCTCTTTGTAGATTTTGGATACTAGCCTTTTATCTGATATGTCGTATCTTCTCCCACTCTGTCAGTTGTGTTTTGGTTTTGTTGACTGTTTCCTTTGCTGTGCAAAAGCTTTTGATCTTGATGAAGTCCCAATAGTTCATTTTTTCCCTTGCTTCCCTTGCCTTTGGCGTTGTTCCTAGGAAGAAGTTGCTGCGGCTGAGGTCGAAGAGGTTGCTGCCTGTGTTCTCCTCAAGGATTTTGATGGATTCCTTTCTCACATTGAGGTCCTTCATCCATTTTGAGTCTATTTTCGTGTGTGGTGTAAGGAAATGGTCCAATTTCATTTTTCTGCATGTGGCT
>ML108440.1:0-55009 GCA_003697995.1 Taxidea taxus jeffersonii
TATGCAGCCTGAAAGAAGAGCGCTTACCTTCATTTTCCCACTGTATTTTGGATCAGAAAGGGTTTCAAAAGCTGCATCTTTGCTTTTCTGCACAAAATCTGGGAACTTGGAAAATACCTGATCACATATTCTTTTGATAAGTGTTTCCTTAAGAGGAAAAGATAGAAGAAAAGAAATTTCAACTTAACACATTTATATCTATATAAATTGAGATTGTTTATGAAAAAATTCTATTTAGAAGGAATATATTACTTTGAAGATATTATCTTCTCTAAGTCAGACTAATAATTTAGAAAACCTTAAAGTGATAATGTTAATTATATATGGCTTTGATGAGTTCTGAGATGACAGGACTAATAATTTTATCATTATTCTTTTATAACCTCTAAATCAAGGACTCAAATACTTCCCAAAGAGCAAACAGTACTATCAAAGAACAATATTAAATGCTTATTAGATTTTAAAATTATATTTGAACAGCATGAAGACTACAACACAAAAAGAATATATAAAATTATATTAAAAAGGCCTTAAAAAGCAATATAAAATAAGCCTTTAAGACTTCTTTTTATTTATGTGTGTCCTAGAATAAGATACAATTGAAATGATCAAAGTATATGATTGCGTTTATTTCTAAACTTTGAAATTGCTCATTTTTGCCAACTTGGGATATATTCCTAATATTTAATATACAGATTACTAAATGCATTTTAATCCAGTAGGTTGGATAAATGGAGTTAGATACACTATTAATGTAATAAGACCGACTCATCAAATATCTTACTTAGTAATTGTATCAAAACATGTTAGGAAAACAAATACAGCAACACTAACAGAGGCACAAAAAAGGGTTATTATTTTAACTTAGGCTTCAGTTTTCTCTTTAAAAAACTTAAAAGCATATACTTCTTTGACACTTAAATTAAAACATGAGCAAGTTAGTTTCCTCTTCAATTGCATACAAAAATAACTTGAAGATACTTGGCTACGGCATTTTATAGCAAATACAAAATCCTTATACCAAACAGCATCATAAAGAAATGTACGAAGCCCACTCAAACCTGGTGTTTGGAGGTGCCAGTAGACTGCAGTAGGGCAACATGGTTGGCTACCTTCTGAAGGACGGCAAGGTAACTGAAATACAAGGTTTTCACTGTTTCACCATGTGAATTGGTCTGTAACCAGAAAAAAGAGAAAATAAAAACCCGCAAGAGACTAACACGGCTATGTAACAAGTGACTTCATAAACTCTATCGCTCACACTAATGTTTATCATCTGGTCACTACTGGCACAACACATTCTGAGAAAATGATGGTCTGCTGTTATGTAAAAAAACACATGAATCACTTCCTGTGGACTCATACTTTTGGTGATGTTTTTAATAAAAGAGGGGAGAAAGTCCTCATTCCAGAAAGCATCTACCCTCATGATACACAGTGGTAGAGAATGCAGCCGTAAGAGGTTCCTGGTAATAAAAAATGGCACAGAGCAGGGTCATACTTCACTATCCCTTCTCTGTCCTCTCCTTTATATTCCAAGGTGTCCGAGGAAACTGTGCTATTATGAAAAAGTGACGGGGTTAAAAAACAGCAAAATAAATGAGAGATGAAATAAATATCAATCTAGATAAATATTTATTCAGGGTCCTTGATATACATGGATATTTGATAGATATCTTTTTTTTTTGATAGATATCTTGATACTAAAACAGAGAGGTGAAAAAAAAGGGCAGGAAATACAGATAGAAAGTTAAAAAAATACAAACTAATATTTGTTGCTAAATAAATAAGATACTTTATTATACTAATACACAATTTTGATTAGTTAACAGTCTATCAGAACAGTATTTTAAGCCTGCTATCAAAGACTAAGTTTATTATTGAGAAACTTCTGGAAATAAGATGAAGTCTCAAGATGAAGTAGGCTACTTCCCAATAAAAGCTGAAAGGGAGGATATCAAATTGAAGGTACTAGTTTCTGAGAGCTACTGAAAAACCAGTTTATTGGGAAGATATTTGAATATTATATTTTGCTATGACTACTATTATATATTGCAAAATACTTTTGAAAACTATTCCTTTTTATTAACTTGTGGTTTCTAAAGATAAAGAACTGAGGAAAAGTTATTTTAACTGCTCCTTACCTCTGACACTGGAATAGAGAACAATGTAAGCAAAAGCAAGATATGAAGATAACCACCCAGAAATGCTTGCCTTATAACAACAATTTCTCCTTTTCCGGCCACTGCTGCAGCTACAAGGCTCAGAAGACTGAAGTATCAAAGTCATATCTTTTGTTTCTAATACCGTTTGATAGACAGCTTTCTGAAAATCTGTCAGAGAACAATATACCATCTGCCAAGATGAAACATGAAGAATTATTGGTACTTTTTAAAAAGCAGTAATAATCACAATGTACTCCAGATTTTAAAGACAGTAAGAGTGAAAACTGCTTATAAACTATTATTCTTTTAGATACATTATGACAACTTCTCCCACCCTACCCTAAACTATATAAATAACCTTATTTTCAAATAAATCTCATAGAGTTTGTTTTTCAATTGAAAGGAATCAAAATATGAAAAAACAAGTGTTTTCCTTGTATATTTCTAAATATATTCTGGGTCTTTTCAGGGTTTCATACAATTAGCCCATAATGCAAGTAAATGACTATGGTTTAGGTCAAATAAAAAAACTAGATAGGGAGGGGTGCCTGGGTGGCTCAGTTGGTTAAGCATGTCTACCTTCGGCTCAGGTCATGATCTCAGGGTCCTGGGATCGAGCCCCGCATCTGGCTCTCTGCTCAGCGGGGAGCCTGCTTCCCCGCTCTCTGCCTGCCTCTCTGCCTACTTGTGATCTCTGCCTGTCAAATAAATAAATAAAATCTTAAGAAAAAAATTTAAAAAAAAAGAAAATACACATAAAAGCAACTACAAGTTTCTATTTTGTACCCAAATTCAAAAAAAGAAGAAAATTTGATAAAATCATGCCACTAAGTTATACAGGATATAATTTACCTTGTATTTCTAGTAGCACCAGAAATTGGTAAAAGTCTTCTAGATGTAGCTGTATGTAACCAGGGTCATAAAACCCATAATAAGATTTTTAGGAATTTTAGGAATTTTTTTCTTTTTTTCTATTCCTGTAAAAATATGCCACAGGAATTTTTTTTTTTTTTTTTTTAATTTACTTGGTAGACAGAGATCACAAGTAGGTAGAGAAGCAGGCAGAGAGAGAGGAGGAAGCAGGCTCCTCGCTGAGCAGAGAGCCCAAGGTGGGGCTCGATCCCAGGACACTGAGATCATGACCTGAGCTGAAGGCAGAGGCTTAACCCACTGAGCCACCCAGGTGCCCCGCCACAGGAATTTTGACAGGGATTGCACTGAATCTATACATGGCTTTGGATATGGATACTTTAGCAATATTAATTCTTCCAATCCACGAACGTGGGTATCCTTCCATTTTTTTGTGTCTTTTTCAATTTCTTTCAACGAAACAGTTTTCAGTGTTTAGGTCTTTCACCTCCTTGGTTAAATTTATTCCTAAGTACCTTAAAACATGTAGTAACATTTACTAAACACTTCTCATATGCCACACACTTCAGAGCAACCATGTAAGGCAGACACTGCTATCATCATTCTTATTTAACAGGTAAAGAAACCAAGGGTTGGGAGACTTAGCAAATTGCTCAAGGTCACAAAACTCCTAAGTAGGGGAGCCAGTATTCAAGTCTACATTATTTCATTTCAGAGCCCAAGTTCTAAACACTTTGTATACAATTCTCTCTTCATATATTTATTTATAGTTATTGCTCCTACTGGACAGATAACTAAATAATATATGTAAAGTTATACAAAATATTTTAAAAAGTGGGGGTTCATTAAGGACTCCAATTAAACAGTAACATTTTCTTTAGATCAAAAGACAACTTCCCCAACTTGTATATCAGTATATTTTCCTTTCAAATCTATTTTTTAAAGTAATAATCAATAGGATATCCTAGGATTAGAGAGTATTTAATAGCATTGCCCACATTTGGGACATTAATTAAGCTTTGTCCATACTAATTTATAGAACCTTTATTCCATTACCTGAGTTAGAAGAACCATAAGATTAAAAACTATAAAAGAGGACCACTATATCTTTAAACAATTGACAGAATTTAATTGTAACTTTCCTAAAATTCTTCAAATTAAGTTAGCTGTATAACTATAGATAGCATTCTAAAAGAAACAACCCATAAAAGTTTTTAATCACTGCGGTCCTATAGCTATTATTAATGTCTCAAAGAATACACTGGGCTATAGATAATAGGCAAAATACATAAGGACAAAATATGAACAGAATATAAATTAGGAAGAGAGTTCTTCTTTCTTCAGTGAGAAAGAATTATACTGAAAGCATTCTTACAAAATAAGAGAAATTAATTTAATGTATACTAACAACAAACCTGTTGGATTGGGCTCAACTGTGCTTTCTGAATTTGCATATAATAATTTTTTTCCACCCTGAGTAAAAGGCAAAAAACTATATTCATAAAATACCACAGGACATAGATTTCCTCTTAAAAACAATTTTTTTCAGAAAAAAATAAAATATAAGAAATTAGTAATTAAATGATGATAAGTTAATAATTTAAACAAATGCAATTCTCACCCGGTCTTCCTTCTTAGGCAACTGATCCTTGATTAGAACCTTGGTACGCCTGAGAAACCATCCAGACATCCTTTTTGCAAGCCTTTGCATGGCCTTTCGGCCAGTGGCTAGTTCTCTTTTTGTTGCTGTGTGTCTCTGACCATGTTCTACTGGGTCAGAAAACTGCTTCTTGAAATGGATCCTACTACCTAAAAGTCCTGGCACAGCCCTTTATAAAGACAATTTAAAAATATGATGGTTTTATTAAAAATTATCTAAAAAGAAACATAATGACTTCTTTTTGCTTCTAAGAAATATGCTAAGTCACTTGTTCATGAGTGATAACAATAATAAAATGCAAGAAAAGAGAATGTTTTTTCTTTATGACATTTCAGAAAATAACTCTAAGATGACAGAACTGGTAAATAAGTTCAGATATTTACCTCAGGGACAAAGAGTAATATATAAAGCTAGGCATTCATGAGACTCTCTACTCTGTATACTGTGTTTGGGACAAACACAACCATAAACAAACACAGTTTTTTTAGAAACTATTAATTAGCAAACAAGGTAATATTAAGTTAAAGTAATATTAAAATTTTTCCAAAACGGACAAATTACTTTCACTCACCAGTCCATAACACACCACAGTTCTTTCATGTTGTTCTGAAGAATGGTTCCAGTGAGGCCAATGCGGACATTACATTTCAAAGCTTTCATAACTTCTGTTATTCTAGCCTTTGGATTCTTGATTCTATGAGCTTCATCTACAATGACAGCTGACCATTCCAAACTGCAAGGTGAGAAAAAGTGAGGGGATGCTGAGAAAACTTCTTTCTTACTCTGTATCACTTTTAGAGAGCAGCTTTCTCTACCAAAGCTGTGGAGTTTTTTCCCTATTCACTCTGTGATGACTCCATAGGATTCTCTGTTAGGGCAATGGTCGTGGGTTTGGACAACCCATAAGAATAAAATGTGTAGGGAGACAATGTGTAGGGCATAGATTCTGTTTAATGATGGTGGAATGAAAAAGTCATTTAAACATCACTAAAATGAATGTTTAGAATCAACTGTTACCCCGGTAGCAATGAGCTCCCATAGTAGTGAGTCCACTAAAACAAAACAAAACAAAACAAAACAAAACCCTGTGGAGAAATGATTGATTTCAGACATGCAGCAGAGGAAATAGTGAAGAGCCAGAAAACACAGATGTATCCATAGACAAATGAGGGAATGTCCAAAGGACACAAAAGCCAAACTAATTGGAAAATTTGAGCATCATTAAGAATAATGATTATAACTCAATATAAAACACTGAATAAATAAAAACCACAAAATTCTAGGAAAAAAAATTAATTTAGATCCTAACCTCACATTATAAACAAAAATAAACTCAAAACAGATCATAGTCCTAAATATAAGTTATAACTTTAAAACTTATAAAACATAAGAAAAAAAATCTTGTGATTCTGGGTTAGACATAAGTTTCTTAGATATTACACCAATAAAAAAATTTTTGATAAGTTGGACTTTATTAAAGTTAAAAACCTCTGTTCTTCTCAGGAAACCAAAGGAAAATGAAAAACATGCTAGAGACTGGCAGAAAATATTCACAAATCATAATCTGGTAAAGAGCTTATGCACAGAATATATATAAAGAATTATTACAACTCCACACAAGTTAAAACAATCCAATTTAAGAAAATGAGTAAGATATTTTAATAGACATCTAACCAAAGAAGATATACAAAGGACATCTAAGTATATAAAAGATTCTCAACTTCTTTGGTCATTAGAAAAATGCAAATTAAAATCATAAGATATTGCTACAAACCCATTTAAATGGCTATAATCAAAAAAAGATTGACAATATCAAGTGTTGACAAGGATATGGAGAAATGAATCCTCATACACTCTTTTAGGGACAGTGTAGTTACTTTTCTTTTTTCTTTTTTTTTTTGGTGCAGCTACTTTTCTAAAACAATTTGACAGTTCCTTAAAAAATTAAATTTCTCCTAATACCCAGCAATTCCATTCCTAAGTATGTGCCAAAAAAAAAAAAAAGAAGAAGAAGAAGACAGAAAATTTACATCCACACAAAGACTTGTACATAAATGTTCACAGCAGCATTATTCATGACAGCCAAAAACTGGAAACAATCCAAATGTCCATGCACTGATGAACAGATAAACAAAATGAGGTATATACATATAATAGTACTATTAATCAATAAAAAGCAATAAACTATTAAAACATGCTACAACATGATGGACCTATGATGTTAAGTGAAGGAAACCAAACACAGAATACTACATAGTGAGTGATTTCATTTACATCAGATTTCCAGAAAAGGCAAATCTATTATAGAGAGAAAAAACAGATTGCATTGCTTGAAACTAGAAATGGGACCACAGATTGCCTCGAACCAAAAAACTTTTTGAGGTGATAGAAATGTTCTAAAACTGGACAGTGGTGATAATCACAACCATATAAATTTACTAAAAATTATTCTATACTTAGACTGGGTATATTCCATGATATGTCAAATCTACTTCATTAATCCATTAATCCACAGTGACACTCAAAAAAGGGGGAAATGGAAGGAAAACTTTGCTATTTTTATAGATGACCATTACAGCAATATCTTAGTCTGAAAGTTGGAAGAATCAAGCTGCCTTGCTTTTTTGTTGATATTATAGTTAATTCCTAATTAAAGGAGACTGCCAGTTAATAAGTGTAGAAGAAATTATAAATTTAGGAAAACATTATTTTGCAAGACCCAATAAAATAACTGATTGAGGCAAGAATAATTTTTGTATGCTAGTACCACTACACAAAACGACTGAAGGATCAGAATATTCAAATACTGGCAAAGTATCACCCCACAAATTACTTCTAATTGTAAAGGGAAAAACATAACTTTATAATCTCTGATGACCATTTCTTTAGCCTGTAGGACAAACTTGGCACCATTAATAGTGAAACAACTTGGGCACCTGGGTGGCTCAGTGGGTTAAAGCCTTTGCCTTTGGCTCAGGTCATGATCCCAGGGTCCTGGGATCGAGCCCCACATTGGGCTCTCTGCTCAGCAGGGAGCCTGCTTCCTCCTCTCTCTCTCTCTGCCTGCTTTTCTACCTGCTTGTGATCTCTGTCTGTCAAATAAATAAATAAAATCTTAAAAAAAAATAGTGAAACAACTTGACATTAATATCTCCTGAAGTAATGTAATATGAAGCCCACAGCCTCACTTACGAAGTATTCTTATCAAAAATGTTTAACCTGAATCTAATTAAGACTTTAGACCAAAATTAGCTTATAGAAACAC
The DNA here is from genome assembly GCA_003697995.1 of Taxidea taxus jeffersonii. Lineage (NCBI taxonomy): Eukaryota > Metazoa > Chordata > Mammalia > Carnivora > Mustelidae > Taxidea > Taxidea taxus. The sequence goes on from ML108440.1 coordinate 7,961, forward strand.
AGATGCTAAAGGAATACACTATTCCTTGAGAAAGTAAATAGACAAAGTGAATATTTGAGATACCCTAAAAGACAATTGGCCTGATCCCCTCAAAATATTGTATAATAAAAAAGTGAAGTTGGGGGGATGTCTCAGATTAGAAGGGACTAAATAGACTTAATCAACAAATCCATCATTTGAACATTTATTAAATCCTGCTTTGGAAATACTGGATTTTATTTTATTTTAAGATTTTATTTATTTATCTGACAGACAGAGATCGCAGGTGGGCAGAGAAGCAGGCAGAGAGAGGAGGAAGCAGGCTCCCACGGAGCAGAGAGCCCAGGGGCTCGATCCCAGGATCCCGGGATCATGACTTGAGCTAAAGGCAGAGGCTTTAACCCACTGAGCCACCCAGGCACCTGGAAATGCTGGATTTTAATAATATTTTGAAGATAAGTAAGGGAATTTAAATTGCTGTTAATTTTCTTAGGTGTGACAATGATAATGTAGTACAAGAAAAAATATAATTAGTTTTAGGAAATCTATGCTAAAATATTTAGAGATAATATTGTCATGTTATATACAACTTCCTGCAATACCACCACTGTACATAGACTTAGACACACATGTATTAACATATTTTGCCAACATTTGAATACACACACACACACACACACACACACACACACAAAACTGGTGAATATAGGTGGTAAGTATACAGATGTTCATATACTGTTACTTCAATTTTTCTATAGGTTTGATAATTTCTTAATATAAGGTTGAAAAAGGACAAAAGAACAAAGAAAAAGGAAAAACGACCACAAAATTTTAGCGGCTGGGAAGAAGATGGACAAGATGACTTACAAAAGCAGAGAAAGCAGTAACCTATGCCAGTAGTAGAGAGAGCCAAGAAGCAATCTGATTCATATTATTGAGGTCTTAAAGAGTTAGGAATTGGTGGTACCAGATGTCTCTGGAAATTGGAGTTATGTAAAGTTCATAAGAAGCAATTGGATCTCCTAGATAGTAGTCCCTACTCCAAAAAACAGTAAGCAAAAGAGGGCAAAATCCTCATTTTCTTAAGAAGAAATCAGCAGGTGTGCTGAAAACTAAAGATAAAATTTAAATTAAATTAAAATTAAAAGCTGTAGTATAAAATGTTCTTTAAAGATATGGAGGTAAAAGTAGGAAGATAAGTAAAAGAATTGAAGGTAGTTGTGTCTGAAGAAGGGTTTATAGAGGTGGCAGAAAGGAGTGAATTGCAGTTTTTCATATTTGGCTCTTTAAATACTATACATATATAACTGGTAAAAATAAAAATGAAGCAAAATATAATAATAATAATAATAATAAAAAGAGATACAGTTCACTCATATAGTGTGTTTACTCTGGAATATCTATGATCAATGTTTAATCCTGTTCTATCACAAAGTGCTATTCTCACAAAAATTACTTAATATTTGAGCATAGCATAATATATAAACTTGTTGAATCACTATGTTGAACACCTGAAACTAATATAACATGTATGTCAACTATACTTCAAAAAAAAAAAAAAAGAAACCAGCTTGCAGCAACTCTAAAACAGGATTACTTAATATTTATCAAATGAAATATAAATTATTTTGAACATTTGTCAAAATGAAGCCATTTGAACAAATAACAGAATGCTATATATAAAAAACACTGTAACATTTAATTTTTCAATTTTACACAGAAATCTGGGACACATACCTAGAAAATTCCACTTCAGAATTCTTATTTAATATTTGTAACAATCACAGAAAATAACTACTTAACAAATATTTATTCAGCAAGTATTATGTGCTGGAAGTGTAATAAGTACCCAAATATAGAAATCATCCTAAACCAAAGTCCTCACAGTCTAAAAGGACAATTAAAAATTAAAATATGATTGATGTTATGATGCATGAATATCTCACTGACATTTATGTAAGTGCAGAACATCTTCTGGGGTCATATAAAATATTAGATAAAAGCACAAGTTCTGGGGTTAATTGGTCAAAGTTTAAATTTAATGTCATGTAGGCTTTGGTGAGTTACTTAACTTCTTCACACCTCAGATTACTCTTGTCTTTCTGATCACATCCATAAAATAGGAGCAGGCTATTAGCTTCTAAGTGAGGTGAAATCAAATTCTAGAGCTGACAAAAATGGAAGCCCACCTTACTAATAATTATATTAAATGTAAATGGACTAAATACTCCAAATAAAAGGCAGGTTATTAGAATGGATAAAAAAGCAAGATCTATCATTAATCACAATGGCTCACTTTACATATAAAGAATCAATATATTCAAATAGAAACACAGAAAATGATAAACATTCATTAAGTATAAGAAGACTATATTGTCTACATTGATATCAGATAAACTTCAAGAGGTAAAAAGGAATATTTTTTTAAGATAAAAGGATTAATCATAAGAAAAAATATTAATCTTAAATGTGTGTGTAGCCAATAAGAGCTTCAAAATATATGAACTAAAAGCTGACAGAACTCAAAAGAACTTAAAAATATACAAGCATAATTGAAGATTACAATATTTTTCTCTCAGAAATTATAAAACAACAGAAAATTAGTAAAGACAACACTTAAGAACAACTCCTAACCAGCTTGACTTTATTGATATTTATGGATTATAGAATAACTGTAGAATAAATATTTTTTCATGTGGACATCATTCAGAAAATGCAAATTATACAACAAAGTACTACTACAGATACACTAAAATATCTAAAAACAAAAAGACTAATAATGCCAAATGTTGGTGAATATATGAAGCAACTGAGGTCCCATAGATTGCTGGTTGGAACAGAATGGTACAACTACTCAGGAAAGTGGTTTGGCAGTTTCTTCTAAAGTTAAACCTACACTTGCATAACCCAAAAATTCCACTCCCAGGAAATGCAAATATGTCTACCCAAGATAAATGAAAATGTATGCTTAAAAAAGGGCTTCTACAATAATACTCCTTAGTTTTACTTAAAATAACCAAAAACTGGAAAACCCAAATATAAATATCTATCCTCAAATTAATGGGTACAAAATGTGATATATTCATAAAATGCAATACACCTCAGAATTAAAAAAGAAGGATCAGATACATCCAATATCATGGATGAATCTCAAAAATACTATGATGAGCAAAAATATCATGATGTGCCAGACACAACAATTCTAGAGACTAGAAATCCAAAGTGTTGGGAGCTTTGGTTTCTTCTGAGGCCTCTCTCCTCGGCTTAAAGATGGCTGCCTTCTTGTTGTGTTCCCATGTATCCCATCCTCTGTGCACTTAAGTTCTTAGTATCTTTCTCTTCTAAGGACCCCAGAGAAATTGGACTAGGCTACCTTAATGGCCTCATTTTAACCTAATTCCCTCTTTAAAAATATTATCTCCAAATACAGTTACATTCTGATGTCCTTGGGGTTGGGACTTGCACATGCACGTTTGGAGGGGAGGGACAAAATTTAGCTCATAATAAGCCTCCTAAGTTATCTTGTTCCATTTAGTTTGGTTCTCCTCTGTCTGCACACACGGCAGATAGGTTACTTATAAAATGCAAATCTGACCATTTTTATTAGTAATTCATTGGAAACATCTCTAGCACACTTTACTACTCTAAGAATAAAGACCTCTAATTTCCAGACAGCTTTCAATATCTTTAATAATCTGTTCTTGCTTACCACACAGTTACCTCCCAGCCACTTCCCTCTTACACGTATGCTACAGCCTTGAGATACAGAAAGCATCAGAACTGCTTTCGTTTATTCAAAAGTGGGCTGTGATGTTTGTGGGCTGAAGGCCTCTGCAAATGCTCTTTGCTCCTTCTTCCTTCATTACCCTTCTACTCTTCAACTCTTACCATAATTCAGTTCTTACTCAGCTCATAGGTCATCTTCTCTGGGAAGCCCCCTGACAACTCTCCTCATTGCAACAGAGTTAGGTCCCTTATGTGCTCCCACAACATCCCACAATATTATAACACTCACATGGCTTTATAGTTACAGCTTTTGATGCCTCATTAAAATCTTAAGACTCAGGTGGGCATAAGCCAGTTCATTTGTTTTGAGTACTTATAGTCCTGGAACCTGATTCTCAATATGTATATGTATTTTTTGCCACTCAACATTTGCAACAGATTCCCATAATTAAAATCATTCATGAAAATTGCTGTCTTAGTCTAGAGGTGACATATGCATAAAATTTAGGACAGTATTACCCTTCTTTAACATGCATTGTTTGGAGACAGAATAAAGGAAATAGAACAGACTGTATAAAATCTGATGCAGGTTTTGTTTTGTTTTGTTTTCAGACAGGGTGGGGGGTGGCTGGAGAGAGAGAGAGAAAGAATATTAAGCAGGCTCCACACCCACACAGAGCATGACATGGGGCTCAATTCCACGACTCTGAGATCATGACCTGAGCCAAATTCAAGAGTGAGATGCTTAATTGACTGAACCACCCAGGCACCCCACAGGTTTTTCCCTTTTAGAGAATAAATTATTATAAAGTATTTCAGTAATTCTGAAATGAAATGAAATTATACTCATGACTATTTAGAACTTTTTAAAAAATCACTATATAAAGGGATAAATACAATGGGTATAAACAGAGTATTAATGCACTCATTTCCATTATTCCCATTACCTGTTAAGTTCCTCCAGACATAAACGCAGTGTTTCATAAGTTGTTAGAGCAATTTCACATTTCCTCTGCTTTACACGAATCAGTTCATTGTCTTTTTTGTTACCATGTAAAATAGTGACTCTGAAATAACCCCAGGTGTCCAATTCATCCTTCCAGTTGTAGAGGACAGAAAGAGGAGCAACTATTAAGAACATCTAAAAGAAGAAGAAAAACAAAATTATGATATATTTTTGTAAAAAATGGGAAAAAGTGAAATCTGGAATATCAATAGTCCTTTTCTTTAATTTTTGACACTGCAGTTAATGAAAATAAATACAACTTAGTGACTGGACATATCTGGATATAAAAAGCCATCAAAAATAGTTTGTTGTTTATCTGTTTATTAGAATATTAGAATAAAACAGATATCTAACTTTGTCCAAAGAAAAAAATGTTTTTATCTACCACCCCCCCCCTCCAGAAAAAGGAGCTGAGAGGTTAGAGAGAAACAATTCTCCAAAACAGAGAAAAGAGTTTAATTAGGACCCAAATGGTAACTTCAAGAGCCAAGTGGTAATACAAATATGTAAAAGCAGGCCAGGTTTTTTTCTTGAAATATATAGTTTTCTGAAGAGCTCTCTTTCCTTTGTACACCCTTAGTACAATTCCTCTCTCCTTTTCTCAGATACTGTCAGTTGAAGACCTCGAAAACTCATTAAAAAATTAAAGCAATTCAAAGAAATCCCCTACCTCTTTTCTCATTATATCAGTAATCTATCGATATTTATTTGCAAACATTCTGCTCTCCTACACATTACCATGGATCAACTAACCATGTTCTTATCTAAAGACAAACCCTAAACTTATACAGTGGCTGCCATCTCTTCTTGTCAACCTAAAGTTAATGCTGGAGGAATTGCCCGAATCTTCCCTATGTATCTAACTTTCCCCTTTTAATGGACCATATCCATCCACAAGCTGGTAAGTCCTAATATTTCCCATGGTTAAAATAAAACAAAACAATACCCCAAATCCCCTTCCTTAACCTTACATCTCTCTTTAGCTATTCCCCATTAACTTTATTGCCCTTCTAGCAATGATACTCAGGAATTATCAATACTTATTGCTCTTACTTACTTTCCTCCTGTTCTCTTTTGAATTCATATAAATGACTTCCATCCTAACCCCTCCAATCAAAGTAGTCCTTATCAAGATTAACTATATATCTGTTTAGTCTTGAATGAATGTTGGGGTTCCAGTGATCTCCCCTGTGAACTAACCCCAAATCCTGTTGTCATTACCCATTTTTTAATATTTTTATTTCTCACTGTTATCACTACTTCTGAGTTATTATATGTAATGATGTTACAAGTTTCTTCCCTAAAGCTTTATATTTGTCCTACTTGATAAAGATGGACCCATTAAACATACTGAAAATTTTCAGTTTAGCAAAAAATTAAATAACACATAGTAGTCTAAATCCTGCTCTCACTTCTGTGAAATATTTCAGGTAGGCCATTTGACACCTGTAAGAAGCCAAATCTGACTCTTTTGGAATGGGAAAGAAGAAAAAAAGAAAAAAAGAACACAAGATTAATGAACTCAGTGTGAAAGTTCCTTTTTCCACCCCATCATCAAACACACCTGAATACTTCTTGTCATACTTGATTCACCTCAAATACTTTTGCCTTTTGGCTTGGAGTTTATCTTATGAATTCCATTATTCCCCTACCTTCAAAAATATAAAATTTGGGATCCAAGTACTTAATCCAAGTATAGTCTCATTCCCTCCCCTCATTTTTGTGTATTACAAGATGAAAATGATCAGTCCAAACTCCATTGCTCACTTTGAGCTGTTTTCCACTTCAGATATCATTCATCAAAGTCAGCAATGAATCTAGAGATTCCTAGAATCAGCCCTAAGATTCAAAAAGTTTTAAAATTAAGACATTTCTTATTATTGGTCTTTGAAATTGCAAAACATAAATAAAATGGTTCGGTAACTTGTTTTAATACTAGAAGTCAGAGAACTGAGTTATGCCTTGTACAAAGTCCAGAGAAGCTATATAAGAAGAATGTAAAGTATTCACTACCATGCTGTGAATAATATTTCATTTAACAAGCCTTATTTAAGCAAAAGATGCCAAAACAATAAAATGGAAAGCAGTGTCCAGTTGCTAAATCACTGTACACAAAGCAACTGTATTTGTTATTCTGAAGCTAAGAAACAATTTTATAAAACTAGATCCGAAATATAATACAAACAGAATTAAAAATTTCTCACTTAAATATTACTAAAATCAACAGAGGCCATATTTAATTGTTCAACTAGAGAATACTGAATTGCTTTTATCTCTTTCAACAAATCTCTCTCAATTACTGAAAGCCATGATTTTAAAGTTTTTTCTTCATGTACTATGGTCTTAAGAAGATGATGTGATGTGGACTGTACAAAATACCTAAAGATGGTTTTCATATGCAATGATTTTTATGGTAGAAAAGTTATAGTATTCACAATCATTATCATACCATTATTGAGTACTTGCTGTGTGCCAAGGGCTGGGCAAAGTAGTTGATAAATATTAATTCAAGGACTTTACAAAGAAATGCTATCTAGGGACGCCTGGGTGGCTCAGTGGCTTTAGCCGCTGCCTTCGGCTCAGGTCATGATCCCAGGGTTCTGGGATCGAGTCCCACATGGGGCTCTCTGCTTGGCGGGGAGACTGCTTCTCCCCTCCCCTCTCTGCCTGCTTCTCTGCCTACTTGTGTGATCTCTGTCTATCAAATAAATAAAATCTTAAAAAAAAAAAGAAATGCTATCTAGTAGAAATATTTAGTATTTCCTTTCTAGAGGATGAGATGAGATGAAAAAACTGAGGTGTAGAGATGTTAAGTAACACACCCAAGATCATATTGCTATTAGGTGGCAAAATAAGTACTCAAACCCATGTCTGTCTAATTCCAAAACCTGCAACCATCATTATATATCATGTTGGTACTATAATTCAGAAAGTCCACGACTGTGAGAAATATAGCTCTCATTTATCACCGCAACTCCAGACCTTTGTATCGCATTTAGAAAACAAAGGTGTTCAAGTGATAAATGAAGTAATAAATGCAACCATGCATGTCAGTGCCAGGTTAGGAACAGCAATGTATTTTCAGGGAATAACAACAGACAAACAGGACAAAAGCAAAGGTTTCACACAGGAGAAAGTGAGATATTAAAGTGAAAAATAATATGTATCTTTATATAGAGAGACATTACAGACCATAAAATTGAAATTTTTACTATATAACTCAAAGTTCTAAAAAGTATTCCCGTAATTATCTCTATAATGCTAATTCTTTCAAAAATGCCAAAAGTAATTAATTTAAACACTATTATGTATAACTGGTAACTTTTCCTTTTGGAATGCTATGGCTATTTAACATATGGGAATTTAAGTTTAGAATCCATTTTAGTGATGGATTTATCTAAATCATTTTTTTAGAAAAGGAGCATAAAAATTGTACCAAAACCAGACATTCTTCAAAAATAGAAAATTATAGGCCAACATCACTTAAGATAATGGACAGCAAACCAATAAATATAAAAATCTTTCAATTAAACAAGAAAAGTAAATAAGGGATGAAAATGGAAATGACAAGTAAACATATTTGTAGAAAATGTAAGTAAAACAATAAAATGAACAGTAAGTCAATTAATGTTTTTAAAGATTTATTTATTAGCGAGAGAGAGAGAGAACATGCACATGCGCATGAGTGGGGCAAGAGGCAGAGGAGAGAATCACACGCAGACTCTCCACTGACCATGAAGCTGGACCTGGGGCTTGATCTGATGACCCATGAGTTCATGACTTGAGCCAAAATCATGCATCAGACACTTAACCAACTGAGCCCTCAGGTACCCAAACAGTAAATCAATTATTTAAGAACAGTAAAAAAATTAAGAAAGTGGAATTTATCAAATATGTATGGCACCTTAAATGATACATTAGACCAGATGGACTTAATAGATATATAGGGAATATTTGATCCCAAAGCAGCAGAATATATATTCTTCTCAAGTGCACCTGTTTTCTGGTATAGATATGTTAGGACACAAAACAAGCTTTAATAAATTTAAAGAGACTGTGAAATCATATTAAGCATCTTTCAACCAAAAGGTATGACTAGAAAACAATTACAAAAAGAAAACTCAAGAATTCACAAATACGTAGAGATTAATCAAATGCTACTCATGATAAAAACCCTCAATGAGGTAGGTTTAGAGGACATATACCTCAACATAATAAAGGTCATACATGAAAATCCCACAGCTAACATCAACCTCAATGGGGAAAAACTGAGAGCTTTTCCCCTATTATGAGGAAAAGACAGGGATGTCCATTCTCAACAATTATTTAACACAGTACTGGAAGTCCTAGTGACAGCAAACAAATGACAAAAAGAAATAAAAGGCATCCAAATTGGCAAGGAAGAAGTAAAACTTTCACTGTTTGCAGATGACATTATACTATATAAAAAAAAACTAAAAAACTCCACCAAAAAACCTGCTAAAACTGATAAGCTAATTCAGTAAAGTCACAGGATACAAAATCAATATATGGAAGTGTTGCATTTCTCTACCCAATAATGAGGCAGCAGAAAAAGAAATTAAGGAATTAATCCCATTTATAATTGCACCAAACCAGCAAGATACCTAGGAATAAACCTAACCAAAGAGATTAAGGACCTGTACTCTGAAAACTATAAGACACTGATGAAAGAAACTGAAGATGACACAAAGCAAGGAAAAAGCATTCCATGCTCAAGGATCAGAACAAATATTGTTAAAATGTCTATGCCACCTAAAGGAATCTACATGTTTAACAAAATCCCTATCAAACACCAATAGAATGTTTGACAGAGCTACAACAAAATCCTAAAATTTGTATGGAATCACAAGACCCTGAACAGCCAAAGCAACCTTAAAAAAAGAAAAGCAAAGCTGGAGGCATCACAGTCCCAGACTTCATGTTATATTACAAAGTTCTAGTGATCAAAGCAGTACAGTACTGGCACAAAAACAGATACACAGATCAATAGGTCAGAGTTGAAAATCCAGAAACAAATCCACAACTATATGGTCAATTAATCTTCAACAAAGCAGAAAAGAATATCCAATGGGAAAAAGAGTCTCTTCAATAAATAATGTTCAGAAAACTGAGCAGCAACATGCAAAAGGATGAAACTATACTATTTTCTTACACCATACACAAAAATAAATTCAAAATGGATTAAAGACCTAAATGTGAGACTTGAAACCATAATAATCCTAGAGAGGAACATAGACGAAACCTCTTTGACATTGGCCTTAGGAACTTTTTTCTAGATATATCTCCAGAGGCAAGAGAAACAAAAGCAAAGATAAACTACTGGGACTTCATCAAGATAAACATCTTCTGCACAGTGAAGGAAACAATCAACAAAACTAAAAGGCAACCTATGGAATGGGAGAAGATATTTGCAAATGACATCTGATAAAGGGTTAGTGTCCAGAATATATAAAGAACTTGTAAAACTCAATACTACCCCCCAAAATAATTAAAAAGTGAGCAGAACACACGAATAGACATTTTTCCAAAGAAGACATATAGATGGTCAACAGACACACGAAAAGATGCTTAGTATAACTCATCATTAGGGAAATACAAATCAAAACTAAAATATCACCTCACATCTGTCAGCATTGCTAAAATCAGTAGCACAACAAACAAGAGATGTTGGCAGGGATATGAAGAAAGGGAATCCTCTTGCACTGTTGGTGGGAATGCAAAGGTGCAGCCACTCTGGAAAACAGTATGGAGGTTCCTCAAAAAGTTAAAAATGGAACTGCCTTATGATCTAGCAATTGCATTACTAGATATTTACCCAAAGAATATAAAAATACTAATTCAGTGGGATAGATATACCCTGATATTCATAGCAGCATTATCTACAATAGGCGAATTATGAAAAATATATATATACATACACACACATATATATACACACACATATATATACATATATATGTATATATATATATACACACACACACACACACAATGGAGTATTATTCAGCCATAAAAGAGAATGAAATATTGCCATTTGCAACAACGTGGATGGAACTAGAGAGTATTAAGCTAAGCAAAGTCAGTCAGAGAAAGACAAATACCATGATTTCATTCATATGTGGAATTTAAGAAGCAAAACAAACAAGCAAAGGAGAAAAAAAAGAGAGAGAAGGAGGTAAACCAAGAGACAAGACATATACTCTTTAAACTTTAGAGAACAAACTAATGGTTACCTGAGGTTAAATAGGTGATGGAGAAGGAGAGCACTTGCTGTAATAAACACAGGATATTGTATGGAAATGGTGAATTACTATACTGTACACCTGAAATCAGCATTACACTGTATGTTAACTAAAAAGAATTTAAATAAAAATTTAAAAAAATAAACAATATGCTATTGAACAACCAAAAGGTCAACAGAGAAATAAAAAAAATACCTTGAGACAAATGAAAATGGAAATAAAACATACCAAATATATAGAATGTAGAAAAGTAGTTCTGTGAGAGAATTTCACAGCAATCTATGTCTACCCCCCAATATAAGAAAAATCTCAAATAAACAACCTGGCTTTACATCTCAAAAAGCTAGAAAGAAGAACAAAGCCCAAAGTTAGTAGAAGAAAGAAATAACAAAGATCAGGATGGAAATAAATAAAATAGAAACTAAAAAGACATTTAAAAAATCAGTAAAACTAGGAGCTGCTTCTTAGAAAATATAAAACTGACAAAACTTTGGCTAGACTCACCAAGAAAAAGGAGGGAGGGCTCAAAAAATTAAAATCAGAAATGAAGGAGATATTACAAAGACTCAAAAGAGAGTACTATGAACCATTATGTCCTAACAAATTGGAAAATCTAAGAGAAATGGCTATTTTCTAAAAACTACAACCCTCCCTGAGTGAATCAAAGAAAAAGAGAATCTGAATATACCAATTACTAGTAAGATGAATTACTACTGATTTTTTTGTTTGTGTTTTGTTTTTGATCAGTAATCAAAACAAAACACAAAATCCAGTACCAGGTGGTTCAATAGCAAATTCTACCAAATATTCAAAGAAGAGTCAATACAAATCCTACTCAACCTTTTCTTTTTTTTTTCCTCCTCAAACTTTTCTAAAAAATAGGAGAAAATTCATTTTACAAGTCCATCGTTACCCTCACACCAAAACCAGATGAGGACACCACAGCAAAGGAAAACTAAAAGTCAATATCCTTGATGAACATGGGTGCAAATATCCTCAACAAAATATCAACAAAGTCAATTTAGAAATAATCGAAAGGATCATACACCATGATCAAGTGGTTTTTGTTCCAGGGATGCAAGGATGGAATGTTAATATTGCTCAACATCTGCAAATCAATCCCATGATACACCACATTAACAAAATGAAGAATAAAGATCACATGATCATCTTAATAGATTAATAGATTCTTAATAATTATTAATATAATTAATAGATTTTAATTCTTAATAGGTCATCTTAATAGATTAATTAATTCAACAACCATTTATGATAAAAACTCTCAACAAAGTAAGTATAGAGGGAAAGTTCTTCAACATAATAAAGGCCATATAACAAGCCACAACTACTATACTCAATGGTGAAAGATAAAAACTTTTCCTCTAAGATCAAGAACAAGACAAGAATGCTCACTCTCACCACTTTTATTCAACATAGTATTGGAAGTCCTAGGCAGACCAACTACGAAGGGAGGAAAGGAGGGAGGGAGGAAGGAAAGGAGGTAGGAAGGAAAGAAGAAAGGAAGGAAGGAAGGAAGGAGGGAGGGAAGGACAAAAGGAAGAAAGGAAGGAAATCCAAGTTGGAAAGTAAGAAGAAAACTGTCATTGTTTGCTTATGAGATGATATTGCATATAGAGAACACTAAGGACTCCACAAAAACAAACAAACAAACAAACCTGTTAGAATAAGCAAGTTCAGTACAGTTGCAAGAAACAAAATTAATATACAAAAATCTGTTGCTTCTATACACTAACAACAAACTATCAGAAACAGCAATGAAAAAATAATCTCATTTATAATTACATCAAAACAAGTAAAATACCTAGAGATAAGTTTAACCAAGGAGGTAAAAGACCTGGACACTGAAAACTACAAGCCATGGCTAAACCACAGAAGGGGCACCTGGGTAGCTCAGTCAGTGGAGTGGCCAACTTGATTTTGGCTCAGGTCATGATCTCAGGGTCCTGGGACTGAGCCCAGCATCAGACTCCAGGCTCAGTGTATTAAATAAATAAATTTTTTTTAAAAGAAACTACAGAAGATACAAAAAATGGAAAAATACTCCATTCCATGGTTTGGAAGAACAAATACTGTTAAAATGTACATACTACCCAAAGCAATCTACAGATTCAATTCAATCCCTATAAAATTCCAGTGACATTTTTCATAGAAATATAACAATCCTAAAATTTGTATAGAACCATAAAAGACCACAAATAGTCAAAGCAGTCTTGAAAAAGAATAACAAAGCTGAATTATACTCCCTGATTTGAAATTGTTTTACAAAGCTATAGTAATCAAACAGTATGCTACTGCATAACAAGAGACACATAGATCAGTTGAACAAAATACGAATAATCCTTACTTACATGGCCAATTTGTTTATGATACAGGAGGCAAAAATATCCAATAAGAAAGGACAGTCATGTCAATGAATGGTGTTGGGGAAACTATACAACCACAGCAAAAGAATGAAACTACTACTTTCTACAACACACAAAACTCGAAATGGATTAGACTTGAATGTAAGACCTGAAACCATAAAACTCCCGGAAGAATATATAGGCCCCTTGTATACAAGTAAGAAGTATACAAGAATACAAGTAAGTTCCTTGACTATGGTCTTGGTGATGGTTTTTTTAATGTAACTCCAAGAGCAAAGGCAATTAAAAACAAAAATTTATTTATTTTTGGATATTAACCCATTATCAGATGTATGATTTGCAAATATTTTCACCTATTTAGTTGGTTTCTTTTCATTTTGTTGACAATATCATTTGCCATACAGAAGGGACTACATCAAACTAAAAAGTTTCTGATAAGTGTTTAATATCCAAAATATTAACAAACACAATTCAATAGCCAAAAAAAAAAAAATCCAAATTTAAAACTGGATAGAGAATCTGGATAGACGTTTTTCTAAAGAAGAAAAGGAGACGGCCAACAGGCACATGAAAAATACCACTGATTATCAGGGAAATGCAAATTAAAATCACAGTGACATATCACCTCACATCTGTTAGACTGCCTATTTTCAAATCGGCAAGAAATAACAAGTGTTAGCCACAATTTTAAGAAAAGAAAACCCTTATGCACTATTGATAGGAATTTAAATTACTGCAGCCACTCTGAAAAACAATTACTAGGGGAAATCAGAGTGGGAGACGAACGATGAGAGACTGGATTCTGAGAAACAAACAGGGTTTTGGAGGGGGTTGGATGAGCCTGGTGGTGGGTATTAAGGAGGGCACGTATTACATGGAGCACTGGGTGTGTGCATAAACAATGAATCTTGGAACACTGAAGAAAAATTTAAATTAAATTAAATGAAAATAGAACTACCATATGATCCAGGGCTTCCACTTTGGGGTATTTATCTGAAGGAAACAAAAACACTAATTTGAAAAGATTTATGTACCCCCATATTCATTGCAGCATTATTTACAAGAGCCAAGATAAGGGAACAACTTAAGAGTCCACTAATGGGTGATAAAGAAGATGTGATATATATAGATTTAGGTATCTACATATATCACACACACAAACACACACATGGAATACTATTCAGCTATAAAAAAGAATCCTGCCATTTGTGATAACATGGATGGACCTTGAGGGCATCATGCTAAGTGGAACAAGTCATACCAAGAAAGAGAAATATTTGATTTCACTTATATGTGGAATCTACTAAATAAAACAAACCAAAAAAATAAGCTCATCACTACAGAGAACAAATTGATGGTTGCTAGGGCATTAGTATGGTATGTGACATGCATCCAGTTATAAAATAAATAATTCATGAAGATGTAATGTACACCATGGTGACTCAGTTAATACTGTATTGCATATTTTAAAGTTGCTAATATAGTAGGTCTTAAAAGTCCTCATTACAAGAAAAAGCTATAATAGCTTATATTGCAGTATTACAGTATAAATATGTTCATTCTCTCTACATAAATCGATAAATTCAATGTAATATTAACTAAAATATCAATAGCCTTTAGGAGAAAATTGAGAAATTTGAAGACAAACTAACCCTACCAAATATTAAAACATATTATAAATCCAAAAAAATTAAAACTGTTTAGCACTGAAAGATAAATGAATAAATAAATCAATAGGACAGAACAATATACCTAGAAATATACCCACACATATATAAATGAGCTTCATTTTAATCAAAAGTGACCCTTCTAATATTGTGGAAAAGAGGGCTTAATCAATATATGACAATAAAATAATTGGCTAACCAGTTGAAAAAATAAACCCAGATTAATTGATCATTCCTTTTAGCAAAATAAATTCAGGCTGGTACAGAGATGTAAAGGTGTAAAATAAAGTCATACACATTATAAAAAAATCATGGGTGAACTTACAGTCTTAGGTACAGAAGATTTTTCTAGGCAGGCATAAAACCTAGAACCTGTAACGATAGATATTTTTAACTACCTAAATTTTTTGAAAATATAATAAATAAATCAAAAGCTGACCCTGAAAAAAGTAGGAAAGAAATATTTACAGAATATATAATGGACAAAAGATTAGTTTGTAGAACATATGATTAAGGACTATTAAGAAATGATTAAAACTAGAACTTGAGGGATGCCTGGGTGGCTCAGTTGGTTAAGCAGCTGCCTTCGGCTCAGGTCATGATCCCAGCGTCCTGGGATTGAGTCCCACATCCAGCTCCTTGCTCAGCAGGGAGCCTGCTTCTCCCTCTGCCTCTGCCTACCACTCTGTCTGCCTGTGCTCGCTCTCTCTCTCTCTCTCTCTAACAAATAAATAAATAAAATCTTTAAAAAAAAACAAACAAAAACTAGAACTTGATGTTTTAAAAAGCTATTAAAAGTCTTTTAAGATTCTGAAAAGATATTTGATCTCACTCATAATAAAGCAATAGAAATCAAAGCAAGGTATACTTTTTCTACATCTCCAACATAATTTATGTTTTTTAACGCCTAGGATAGGGAAACAGACACAATTTTACACTATTGGTGAGGATACAAATTGACACAAGCTCTTGAAAGGCAATTTGACTCTAGCTGTCAGATGTAATATGCTCATAATATTAATACCACAGACTGTGTGATTCCAGTACCAAGAATTTATCCTATAGTTATAATGGCAAAAGTTGCAAGATATAT
The DNA here is from genome assembly GCA_003697995.1 of Taxidea taxus jeffersonii. Classification (NCBI taxonomy): domain Eukaryota; kingdom Metazoa; phylum Chordata; class Mammalia; order Carnivora; family Mustelidae; genus Taxidea; species Taxidea taxus. Next base: position 24,079 of record ML108440.1, read on the forward strand.
GCATGAGGATTTTCACAGTAGCATCATTTGCAAGATAATACTCTTGATATACATCAGAAACTAAATAGTATATAGTAAATAAGATGCTGGAAATATATTTTTGTTCAATCACCACTGAAACTGTTTGATAATGTGATTACTAGAAAAATTCTCCTATGCATTAATACTGATTATGAAATTTTCATAGACTCTTTAAAGCTTTATCATGAGAGCAATATTTTAACATTAATTTACTTTGATTTTCTTAAAGACTGAATTCCAATCCTAAAGGCCTAAATCTAAAGACTCATTCCAAGAATTAATATTTGAAATGCATACTTTGTGTCTTTTTGGAATTTATTCCTGGCAAGAAACATCTATTGCATGCATTTTTAGGTGATTTGTTCACACTTGAAAAGTTTCAAAAAATATGTAAGATGTATCATATAACATACACATACCTTAAATCCACCACTCCTTAATTTGTAACATTTGATTCATTAAAAGGATTTGTTTTTCAAGGAGTTCAACATTAATTTTTCAGGATTCCATTGCGATTCTGGCATTTACATAATAAATATAAAGGAATTTATTTCCTTTCTAGCTATTTCATAGGCCATCTTTTAAAAATGCACAAAATTTTAACTGGACGAATACAAATTTATCTTTTAAGAATTTCATCACATAAAAACTGAGTATTTGTTTGAATTTCCTTCTGAGTAATTAATTTAGGATGTCACTGGTAATCCCATTAAAAGCTTTATGAAATTCTAGTTCAAATGATTAAACAAATGTATTTATTGATGCCAACTGAAACAAAAGAATAAATATAAAAATAAATAATAATAGTGTAAAATGCTTGGCACTGGTGCTGCTAGATAACCAGAACTGTGTAAGAGTAGATGAAAACTGACATACTTGAAGAACTGAGGAATCCATCCTATACCTACGTAAAAGAAAACTTCTCCAAAAACAAAAAAGCAAATTTTCCTAGAAATAGATTTTAAGCCAAACACTGTAACAAGGGACAAGGGAGGTCATCAGATCATAATAAAGGGATCAATTCATTAACAAAATATAACAAATAAAATATTAGATCCAACATCAGAACTATCTATAAAAATTAACAGATATGAAGAGAGAAAATGACAGCAATATAATAATAATGGGGGACCTCCAACACCCTACTTTCAACAACGGATAGATCATCCAGACAGAAAATCAGTAAGGAAATATTGGACTTAAACTACATGTTAGACCAGATGGACCTAAGAGACATATATACAAGATTTCACCTAACAGCAGTAGAATACATATTCTTCTCAAGCACATATAGAACTTTCTCTAGGACAGATAATGTTAGGCCATAAAACAAGTCTTAATAAATGTTTGATTTAAATCATATCAAACATATTTTCTGACCACAATGGTATGAAACTAGAAATCAATGACAAGAGGAAAACTAACAAACCCACATATATGTGGATATTAAACAATATGCTCCTGACAACCAAAGGTGTCAGAGATGAAATCAAAAAGGAAGCCAAAAAAACATCTTGAGACAAATAAAAATTTAAACACAACAAACCAAAACTTACAGGATGCAGCAAAAGGAGTTCTAAAAAGAAATTTTTAGTGACAAAGACCCACATTAAGAAAAAAAAAATCACAAATGAACAACCTAACTTTATACCTCAAGAAAGCATAAAGAAGAACAAGGAACACCTGGATGGTGCAGTCACTGGAGAGTCCAACTCTTGGTTTTGGCTCGGGTTGTGATCTCCCGGTTGTGAGATCAATCCCCAAGTCAGGTTCCACATTCAGTGTAGAGTCACTTAGGACTGACTCTCATTCTCCCTCTGCCCCTCCCCACCCCTGCTCATGCGTTCTCTCTCTCTCTCTCTCTCTCTCAAATAAATAAACCTTAAAAAAAAAAAAAAAGAACAAATTAAGCCCAAAGTTAGTAGAAGGCAATCACAAATATCACAGTGGAAAAATGAATGAAATCGAGACTAGAAAAACACTAGAAAAGATCACTGAGATTAAGAGTTGGTTCTTTGGGGACGCCTGGGTGGCTCAGTTGGTTAAGCGGCTGCCTTCGGCTCAGGTCATGATCCCAGCGTCCTGGGATTGAGTCCCATATCGGGCTCCTTGCTCGGCAGGGAGCCTGCTTCTCCCTCTGCCTCTGCCTGCCACTCTGTCTGCCTGTGCTCTCTCTCTCTGACAAATAAATAAATAAAATCTTAAAAAAAAAAAAAAAAGAGTTGGTCCTTTGAATAGATAAAGTTGGCAAACATTTAATTAGAATAGGAAAAAAGAGAGAAAACATTCAAATAAATAAAATTAGAAATGAAAGAAGACACATTATAAGTGATAACAACAAATACAAAGGATCATATGAAATTATGTAATTATATATTAAGAAATTAGATAACCTAGAAGAAATGGATACAGTCCCAGAAAAATATAAACCAACAAGGCTGAATCATGAAGAAAGAAGATCTGAACAAATCACTAGTAAAGAGACTAACACACACCCTAGCACAGAAAAGTCCAGGGCCAGACAGCATCACTAGTGAAATCTACCAAACATTTAAAGAATAATGTCAATCCTTCTCAACAATCCCAAACTCATTTTTCAAGGCCAATGTTACCCTGGTATCAAAGACAAGGGTATCACAAGAAAAAAAAAAATTAAAGGCCAATATCACTGATGAGTAGAAACACAAATATCTTCAACAAAATATGAAACAGATTCAACAGTAAAAGGACCACACACCATGATCAAAGTGGGGTTTATTTCTTAGATGCATTGATAGTTCAACATACACAAATCAGTAAATGTGATACATCATATTAACAAAATGAAGGATAAATATATCTCAATAGATGCAAAAAAAAGCATTTGACAAAATTTAACATTCTTTTATATAAAAAACTCCCAACAAACTGGACATAGAGAATACATACTTCAACATAATAAAGACCACATATGACAAACCCACAGTTAATATCACATTCAACAGTGAAAAGCTTCATGCTTTTCCTCTAAGATCAGTAACAAGATGCCTATTCTTACAAACCTTATTCCACATAGGACTGGAAGTCCTTGTCAGAGCAATTAGGTAAATAAAGAAGGAAAAGACACTCAGATTGGAAAGGAAGAAGTAAAACTGTCTGCAGATGACATGACATTACATGTAGGAAACCCTAAAGACGCCATAAATGAAAGCAAAAACCTCTAAGAACTCAGTAAAATAAAGTCAGTAAATATGCAAGATACAAAATCAATATATAAAAATCATTTGTGTTTTAATACATTAGCATGACTTATCAGAAAAGGAAATTAAGAAAGCAATGCAAAGTAATGGCAGAGTAAAAAAAGGGGAAACAATTAGGCCAATCACCTGCTTCAGAGAAGGAGCACTCCACATCCCTTATATAAAGTACTGTGTATATTTTTCCAAAGCACAACTTCTTCAGAAATCATAATGAGTGTTGGGGCTGAGGAAATTTATAAATTTCAAGGTTGAAGAAAAAGTCCTATGCACTTTCAAACAAAAAGAAAATTTCCTATCCAAGGAAAATATCAGTTCAGTATTGGAACCTTATCTACAATATGTAGTGACAGAAGAAAATAAAATTATTTTGGTCAAGTTTAAAAGAAGATTTTTAACTTAGAATTCTACATACAAACTATCAACCCAGTATGACAGTAATATAGAAGTACATAAAACTTTAGAAACAATTAGTTGAAGTTGTTAAATAAGCAAAAAATGGTACAAACACAAGAAGAAATGAGAAAGCTGAAAAGACATAGCAGAAAAATTTAATATGTTTCTCTCAGAATTCAATTGCTCAAATAGAAAAAAAACAAAACAAAATAGTATTAAGAATTTGAACACTACAATTATCAAATTATCTTGATTAAAAAGATATATTTAGACCTATGTGGCCATAATAACAAATAATGTGCAAAATCCCTGCAAAATTTTTTAAATAACTGAGACTATATAACACTAACACCACAGCATTAAAAACACCTGACCAGGGATTTAGCCACAAAAAAATAAAATAAAATAAAAATAAAGCCAGTATTACCTGAATAACAAAGTAGAAATCAACAAAAAGGTGAAATATTCCCATTATTCTCCATACCCCAATAATATCTATTCACTTGGAAATTTTAAACTTTACTTTAAATAGTACTTGAGTAAAAGAGAAAAACTATAGAGCGACAGATAATTTAGAAAACAATAATGAAAAGCCCACCTAATGAAAACTATGAAATGCAGCCACAGTGGTACTCAAAAAAACATATACAACTTAAGTGAAATTTATTAGAATATAGGAAAGATTAAAAATAAATACTTAAGAATTGAACTGAAGGGGGCGCCTGGGTGGCTCAGTCCTTAAGCATCTGCTTTGGCTCAGGTCATGATCCCAATAATCCTGGGATGGAGCCCAACATAGGGCTTCCCACTAGGCTGAAAACCTGCTTCTCTCCCTCTTCCACTCCCCCTACTTGTGTTCCCTCTTTTGCTGTCTCCATCTTTATCAATTAAATAAATAAATAAATAAAATTGAACTGAAAGAGATAGAAAAATAGCACTGATTATTATAGCAAGGAATTATACATATACATGCATATGTGACCATAAATGTAAATAAATATTTATTATAAATATATATTATATATTAATATCTTTACCTATTTAAAGTATTAATTTTCCTTGCTTTCTCTGCCCTACTAATTACCAGAACCGACATAAAATATTAATAAATTCTGCAGCGACATTTAGAATCAAATAACAACTGAAAATAGGACCACAAACAGTCCTTGAACTCAAGAAGATTTAAAGACACATTAAGAATATGCTTTAAAGGATATTTAAAGGAAGGGAGGGAAAGATAAAACAAGACAAAATCAGACAGGAGACAAACCACAAGAGACTCTTAATTATAGGAAACAAACTGAGGGTTGCTGGGGAGGAAGTGGGATGGGGGACGGGGTAACTGAATGATGGACATTAAGGAGGGCATATGATGTAACGAGCACTGGGTATAAGACTGATGAATCACTGAACTCTACCTCTGAAACTAATAATACACTATATGTTAATTGAATTTCAAAAAAATAATAAAATAAAATGACTCAGGTCAAAAAATATGCTTAAAAAAGAATTAAATACTTCTTTTGGATCAAATTAATTTGACATAGGATACATTTATAATATTAAAAATAATAAAAATTTTAAAGTAATAATAATTTCATAAGCCAATACTTCTCAAAATTTTGCACTAAAATGCCCCAATGATTGACAGTAGTAAATTGGCCTCACCAATCTTATGTATAAGACTCTAGTATAGATGAGACTATTTAAAACTTGACTTGTAGAAAGTGATTTCATTACCATAAGAAAATAAAGATTTCATAAAATCACTTGATCTTTATTTCTATCCAGTTTTCTGAGAATATAAAAGTCAGATAGATACAAAAGTATACTTTTTCTTGCATTTCATTATTTTATTAGAAATCTCTTATTTTTTTATGAGTCATACATGAGATATTTATAAACATGTATTTACAAAGGAGAAAGCTGAAATATAGACATGAATAGCATTCATAGTGACAGGAGCAGAGACAAAGACACACCTAGACCTTAGTCTTTCTAATTCCAACTTCAACAGTCCTCATGTAGGAAGAATTTGTTTCAGAGTTTCAGGATGTAATTATTCTCCCGAACAACTTTATCAATGACATACTTTTCTTATCAATATCTACAATGTCTCCCTTTCATTCTCACATAAATAAAAAAACAATATAATGGACTTTGATTAACTTTAAATGCACATTTATGGAAATTTAACAAATTAATGAAAGTAAGTCATATAAATCCAGCCAGAAAAAGACTGAAAACCTCCAAAAAAATTTAAGCTAAAATTGTATTTTGCCATTTTGAGTCAATCATACTTAATTTGAGGATGAAATTGATAATCCTTTAAGAATTAGGTCTATAAAACAAATATTTTAATAATGTCTTTAACTTATATGTTTTGAATTTATGCTGTAATGTGTGCTGTGTACAAGTTTCTATATACATTTCCAATACCAGCTTCATGAGCTTTATGTTCCTAAACATCTTACTTTTTTTGCTATGGAAGAAGGAGGCTCCTTTTTCATACTTCTTAGTAAAAATTCCGGCATGTTGTTTTCAATATCTTCACGAGTTCCCTTTTTATGCAAAACTGCAGCCAAAAATGAAATAACCTGGGAGAAAAAAACAACTTTTTAGTTACTGTGTAAATGTTTCAAGATGGACAAAATGTTATGGCTTACATGATTGACTACCCAGTTAATGAAAATTTGAGTATATACAAATAGATTTGTTACAGGGATAAACAACATGAAATAGTAGTATTGGTTTTCTTTATATATATTAGCAAATGTACAGTACACCTTACCCCTGAATACAGTGAAAAAGAATTCTCACATGGCTATCACTTCTATGATAAGTTTTACCTACTCAGTGAATTCTTCCTCGATCTCATCAATTGGGACATTACCTTCTTATTTGTCTCTCTCCATGGAAACTATCTCTTCATATATTCTATTAGAATAAACTATATACATTCTTTTTTCCCTGTAGAAAATAAACCCCTTGGGTTTATTTGACTCATAAAGTTGTGTACTTTGGTTCATTTAATAATTATAGGTGGAATGATAGAATGTTATTTTAAGATAGATTAAGACAATTCATCAATACACACACCACTTGGAATAACAGCTATTCTCTAAATACCAAGTAAAAAAGACAAAGAGACATAATAAAGGAAATATAACCTCACATAATGAAGAGCAAGAAATTTTTAATCAATTGGACTTTGGTTCAAATTTCAGCCTTAGTTGCTTGGCAGTTATGTAAACTCAGGTGAGTTAACCTTTTTGAATAACAGTAAAAATACATGAAAATAGCAAAAATAAATATTTGCAGAGTTATTTTAAAGATTGGGGAAAGTATTTGAGGTATCCATATCGGGGAAGAATCATTACTTTAGAAAAATAAATCATATAAATATTAAAACCTAAAGAAAAAAATATGAGACTGGAAAAAACTAAAAAAAACAGTGTTTTTAAAATGAGAATGGAGTCATCTGGGTGACTCAGATGGTTAAGCATCTGCCTTCAGCTCAGGTCATGATCCCAGGATCATGGGATCAAGTCCAGCATCGGGCTACCTGCTCAGTGCGGAGCCTGCTTCTCCCTCTGCCTTTCTCCGTCTCTCATGAATAAATGAGTAAAATCTTTAAAAATAAAGAAAGAAAGAAAGAAAGAAAGAACGGTTACCGATAATCTCAATCCCAAATGACAAAGAAAAAGAATGGTGTAAAAGAAGAATTTGAAGAGATAAAGACTGAAAACTTCTAAAAGCTGATTAAAAAAAAAAAAAAAAAAGTCAAGCCATATATTCCCTATCCACTAAGAACATCAAACCAATAAATAAGTAAATAAAGAAATGATCAACCCACAAGGTGCTGTATAGAAAAACTGCTCAAAACTTGAGACCAAAAAGAAAATCTTAAAAGTAGCACAAGGACAACACAATAGATTACCTATCAAAAAGCAACAACTGGACAAATAGCTGATCTGGCAGCAAAAACAACAAAAGACACTGTATGAATGAATGATACTTTCAAGATGGTAAAGAAAATAAAAGTAACCTAGTTTCATACCCAGTAAAGATTCAAGAATAAAGATGGAGATATTTTCAGATAAACAAAAACTGAACAAAATCCTCATCAAAAGAGCACAATACAGGAAATAAATAATGGATGTTTTCAGGCACAAGGAAAATTATATGAGGTAGATGCTCAGTGATGCAGGAAAAACTTAAGAGCAACAAAAATGGTAAATATATAGAAAATATAAATATGTATTAACATTATTGAAAAAAATTGTCTTCTTGAAATTAAATAAAAGCATTAAAAGATATGACAACACATGCAGTTGAATCTGAAAGGGCCCAGTGTAATTATAATACTCTGGTGTCCTTACACTGTCCAAGAGGAAATAAAAGTACTAGTTTATATTAGAATTTTTGATAAGTCAAGAATGTTTGTTGTAATCTCTGGGGTAACCACTAGAAGGAAAATATATCAATGTGTAAGTAGTAACCTCTTAAGAGAGAGAGAACAGAATAATATGAAATAATCTATCCAAAAGGAGGTAAAAAAGAAGAAGAAAATAAACATAGGTAACATACAACAAATAAAAAAGCAATAATAAAATAGTAGGTTTAAATCCATATATATTAGAAAGCACATTTCATGGAGGGGACTAAATGTTACAATTAAAAGACAAAGATCATCAGGTCCATAAAATATATATGCCATTTACACAAAAAACATTTAAAACAAGGAATAGGAAAAGTTGTTAAGTAAAAAAATGAAAAGACATGTGAACAAAAACCAAAAGAAAGTTGATATAGCTGTTTTATTAGACTCTAAGGCAAAAACATTACTAAACTAAAAAGATACACTTCAAGCTTGATATTGACTAAAAAATTAATTCATGTGGAAGTTATAACTAGTATAAATTGTTAAGCAAAGAAAAGACAGCTTACTGAAATAAAAGTAGACAAATCCATAGCATAATGGTAAGATTTTGAAATGATTCAGTAAGAAACAAAATAATCAGTAAAAAAACAGAATATTTCAATCACATGGTTAGCAAACTTGACCTAATGAACATTTGATCAAACACTGCACACTACTGCAAAACATAGTTTCATTTAAAATACATATGAGGGGTGTCTGGCTGGCTCAGTCGTTTAAACATCTGCCTTCAGCTCAGGTCATGATCTCAGGATCCTGGGACTGAGCCTTGTGTGGGTTCCCTACTAAGTAGGGAGTCACCTCTCCTTCTCCTTTTACCCCTATGCACCCTCCCTAGTTATGCTTTCTCTCTCAAATAAATAAATAAAATCTTTTAAAAAATTAATAACGTACACATGAAATATTTATCAAAGCACCATATAAGGTCATGGAGCAAATCTCAATATGGTTCAGTAGAAATACAGAATATGTTCTTTGATGTGAGACTAGAAATAACAAAAGTTTAAGAAGAAAATCCACAAATATTTATAAAGTAAGAAATATACTTCAAAGAAGAAATATATTTTATTTTTTAAAGATTTTATTTATTTGACAGAGACAGCGAGAGGGAACACAAGCTGGGTGGGGGGGCGGAAGGGGAAGGGCAGGTAGGGAGAAGCAGGCTTCCAGCTGAGCAGAGAGCCTGATGCCGGGCTCAATCCCAGGACCCTGGGATTATGACCTGAGCCAAAGGCAGACACCTAACGACTGAGCCACTCAGGCGTCCCAAAGAAGAAATATATTTTAAAGCATATTAGAATAACGGGTGACTTGGTGGCTCAGTTGGTTAAGTAACTACCTTCAGCTCATAATCTCAGGGTCCTGGGATCCAGCCTCTGCTTCTCCCTTTCCCTCTCCCTGTGCCCCGACCCACATCCCGTCCTCTCTGTCTTTCTCTCAAATAAATAAAATCTTTAAAAATACTTATATAAAATAAAAAATAAAGTATATTAGAATATACTTCTAACTTCACAATTAAGATTAGAATATATTTTGAGTTTAACAATAATAAGTAATAGTTACATATTAAACTTGTGGACTATACCTAAGATCATGTTTTAGGGACTTAATGCCTATATTAGGAAGAAAAGAAGCTGCTAATAAGGTATCTAAGAATCTATTTCAAAAATTAATAAAAATACAGAAAACAAAACACAAAAAAACAATTATAAACAAAATGTATAAGTGGAAAAGCATGTAACAAAAAGGATCAATGAAGCCAAATGATCATTCTTGTGAGACTTTTAAAAAAGGATTTTAGGGACGCCTGGGTGGCTCTGTTGGTTAAGCGGCTGCCTTCGGCTCAGGTCATGATCCCAGCGTCCTGGGATAGAGTCCCACATCGGGCTCCTTGCTTGGCAGGGAGCCTGCTCCTCCCTCTGCCTCTGCCTGCCTCTCTGTCTGCCTGTGCTCGCTGTCGCTCTCTCTCTATATAATAAATAAATAAAATCTTAAAAAAAAAAAATTTAAAAAAGGATTTTAAAAGGATTTTAAAGCCCCTAGATAATTAATGAAGAAGAAAAACTATGAGAAGAGGTAAATACCCACACACACACACACAAAGGACATAATAAATAATGTCATGCCAATAACTAAAACTTTGGAAGAAATGAAGAACAGAACTTATCTGTACTGACACAAGAAAAAACATAAAATTTACATTTTCATAAAATATTAAATCTCAATACATAATTATAAACCTTACACAAAGAGAACTAAAAGTCAAATGGATTCACCAATAAAGTCTACCAATGCTTAAGAAAGACACAGTGCCAGTCCTGGAGTGCTTGGGTGGCTCACTGAGTTAAGCATCCAACTCTTGATCTCACCTCAGGTCTTGATCTCAGGATTTGAATTCAAGCCCCAAGTTGGGCTCCATACTAGGTGTGGAGCCTACTTAAAAACAAAACAAAACAAAAAAACCAACAGGGCATCTGGGTTGCTCAGTCATTGGGCATCTGCCTTCGGCTCAGGTCCTGATCCCAGGGTCCTGGGACTGAGGCCCACATTGGGCTCCCTGTTCAGCGAGGAGCCTGCTTCTCCCTCTCCCACTCCCCCTGCTTGTGTTCCCTCTCTTGCTGTGTCTCTCTGTCAAATAAATAAATATTTTTTTAAAAAGATGAAAAGAAAAAAGAAAAGGAGAGGGAAAGGAAAGGAAACGAGAGGAGAGGAGAGGATGATAAGATAAGGTACGGCAAGGTAAGGTAAGGTAAGGTAAGGTAAGATAAGATAAGATAAGATAAGATAAGATATAATGCCAGTCTTAAACTGTTTCAGATTTTAGAAAGGGAGAAATGGTCTCAACTCATTTTATGAGTTTGACATAATCTTGATAAGAAAATATGACAAGAATATTATAGGCAGGAGTTTTATAGGCCAATTTTTCTTACTCAGAAGCAAATATTAAATTAAATCCCTTAAAATATTAGCAAATATAACACAGAAATATAAAAAAGAAATATATACTAAAACCAAGTTGGGCTGATTCTGGGAATGTAAGTTTGGTTTAATTTTCAAAATTTAGATATTGTATGGATATTAGGTATTATACTTAACTTTCCTAACATTAGTTTCCTTAAAATAATAGGACAACCCATTTCATCATGATACGTTTTACATTATTAAATTTAAGCACACTGTGAAAAGTTGGGAATGTAAATTTTTATCACTAGAGCAACCAACAACAACAAAAATGTAAATAGTTAAAAAACCAATAGAAGAATTGAAATTTTTTTAAATATCCTAGCAACCCAAAAGCAAGCAGGAATGAAGGAAGAATAAGAAAATAGTCTGTTCAAACAAAAAACAAATAATAAAATGGTATGTACAAATTCAAATATAAAAGAAGTTACATTAAATGTAAATGGACTAAACACTCCAATTAAATATCAAGATTGCCAAAATGGATAAAGATTTGTCTACAAGAGACATACTTTATTTTTTTTATTTTAATTCCAATATAGCTCACATACAGTGTTATATTATTTTCAGGTGTATAATATATGATTCAACAATTCTATGTATTATTCAGTGATCATCAAGATGAGTGTCTTAATCTTCACCTATTCCACTCATCTGCCCACCCACTTCCCCTCTGGTAACCCACCTGTTTGTTCTCTATAGTTAAGAATCTGTTTTTTGGTTTGTTTCTCTCTCTTTTTTTCCCCTTTGTTTCTTAAATTCCACATGTGAGTGAAATCATATGGTATTTGTTTTTCTCTGGCTGATTACTTTGATTGCCATGTTGTTGCAAATGTCAAGACTGCATTTTTCTTTATGGCTGAATAAAATTCCAGTGTGTGTGTGTGTGTGTGTGTGTGTGTGTGTGTGTGTGTGTAGCTATATCTATACATATCTATATAGATATAGATACCATATCTTCTTCATCCATTTATCTATTGACAGACATTTGGGCTGCTTCCATAATTTGGCTATTGTAAATAATAGTGCCATAAAAATAGGGGTGCATATATTCTTTTGAATTAGTGTTTTTGTATTCTTTAGGTAAATACCCAGTAGTGCAATTACTACATCATAGGGTAGTTCCATTTTTAATTTTTTGAGGAACCTCCATACTGCTTTCCACAATGGCTGTGCCAGTTTGCATTCCCATCAATGGTGCACAAGGGTTCCTTTTTCTTCACATCCTTGCTAACACTTGTTTACTTTTGTGTTTTTTACTTGAGCCACCCTGATGAGGATTTGATTTCCCTGATGATGAGTGATGTTGAGCATATTTTATATGTTTGTTGCCCATTTGTATGTCTTCTTTGGAGAAATGTCTGTTCGTATCTTCTGACCATTTTAATCGTTTTTTTTTTTCTTTTGGTGTTCTTGTAAGTTTATGTATTTTGGATACAGACCTTTTATCAGATGTCATTTGAAATATCTTCTCCTCCCATTAAGTAGGTTGTCTTTTACTTTTGTTGACTATTTCCTTTGCTGTGCAGAAGTTTTTTATTTTGATGCAGTCCTAATATTTTATTTTTGCTTGTTTCCCTTGCCTCAGGAGATATATCTAGAAAAATATTGTTACAACCAGTGTCAGAGCAATTACTGCCTGTGCTGTCTTCTAGAGTTTTTATGGCTTCATAGGTCTTTAATTCATTGAGTTTATTTCTGCATATGGTGTAAAAAACTGCTCCAGTTTTGCACATAGCTGTCCAGATTCCCAGCACTATTTGTTGAAGAGACTTTTTCACATTGTATGTTCTTGCCTCCTTTGTGAAAGATTAAATGACCACATAACTGTGAGTTTGTTTCTGGGTTTTCTATCCTGTTCCATTGATCTATGTGTCTATTTTTGTTCCAGCACCATACTGTTTGATTATTACAGCTCTGTAGTGTTACTTGAAATATGAAATTGTGATGCCTACAGCTTTATTTTTATTTTTCAAGGTTGCTTTGGCTATTTGGGGTCTTTTGTCATTCCATACAAATTTTGGGATTGTTTGTTCTAGTTTTCTGAAAAATGCTGTTGGTATTTTGATAGGGTTTGCATTAAACCTGTATATTGCCTTGGGTAGTATGGACTTTTTTTTAAAATTTTATTTATTTATTTATTTGACAGAGAGAGATATTACAAGTAGGCAGAGAGGCAGGCAGGGGAGAGGGGGGAAAAGCAGGCTTCTCATTGAGCAGAGAGCCCGATGTGGGGCTCCATCCCAGGATCCTGAGACCATGACCTGAGCTGAAGGCAGAGGCTTAATCCACTGAGCCACCCAGGCGCCTCAGGTAGTATGGACATTTTAACTATTTTTTTTCTTCCAGTCCATGAGCATGGAATGTCCTTCCATTTGTTTACATCATCTTCAATTTCTTCCATCTCTGTTTTATAGTTTTCAGAGTACATATCTCACCTCCTTGGTTAAGTTTATTCCTATTCTATTATTCTATTCTATTCTTCTATATTTTTGGTGCATTTGTAAATTGGGTCATTTTCTTAATTTCTTTTTCTGTTGCCCCATTATTAGCGTATAGAAATGGGACAGATTTCTGTATATTGATTTTGTATCCTGCAACCTTACTGAATTCCTTTATCAATTCTAGTAGTTTTTGGTGGAATCTTTAGGGTTTTTTATATAAGTATCATGTCATCTGCAAATAGTGAAAATTTTACCTCCTCTTACCAATTTGGAAGTCTTTTAATCCTTTTTCTTGTCTCATTGTGGCTAGGACTTCTGATTATGATGCTGAATAAAAGTGAATATGGACATCCTTGTCTTGTTCTTGACCTTAGGGGAAAAGCTCTCAGTTTTTCACCATTGAGTCTGCTGTTAGTTGTGGGTTTTTCACATATGGCCTTTATTATGTTGAGGTATGTTCCCTTCAGACCTATTTTGTTGAGGGTTTTTAACCATGAATGGATGTTGTTAAATACTTTATTGTGTCTATTAAATGATATTATTTTTATCTTTTCTCTTATTGATATGATGTATCATGGTTGATTGTAAATATGGAACCACTTGCATCCTGGGAATAAATCCCACGTGATTGTGGTTTTTTAAAATGTATTGTTAAATTTGGTTTGCTAGTATCTTTTAGAATTTTTTGCTTCCAAGTTCATCATAGATATTGGCCTATAGTTCTCATTTCTGTAGTGTTTTTATCTCATTTTAGTATCAGGGTAATGCTGGCTTCATAGAATGGATCTGGAAGTTTTCCTTCCTCTTCTATTTTTTGGAATAGTTTGAGAAGAATGGGTATTAGCTCTTTTTTAAATGTTTGGTTGAATTCAACTGTGAAGCTGTTCAGTCCTGAAACTTTGTTTGTTGGCAGTTTTTTCATTACTGATTCAATTTCATTGCTGATAATCAGTCTGTCCAAATTTTCTATTCCTTCCGGATTCAGCTTTGAGAGATTATGTTTCTAAGAATTTATCCATTTTTTCTAATTCGTAATAATCTCTTACAATCCTTTGCATTTCTGTGGTGTTAGCTGTTATTTCTCTGCTTTCATTTCTGATTGAGTCCTCTTTTTTCTTTTCTTTTTTCCTTTTTTTTTTTTTATGTATCTGGTTAAAGGTGTTTCAATTTTGTTGCTCTTCTCAAAGAACCAACTTCTGGTTTCACTCATCTGTCCTATTGGGTTTTGTTTGTTTACTTTCCATTTTGTTTATTTCTTCTACACAAGACACACTTTATTAAGACACAGAGCTTGAAATAAAGGAATGCAAAAAAGCATACCTTGCAAACAGCAAGCCTAAGAATATCAGAGTGACTATCTTAATATCAGATAAAGTAGATTTCAAGTATTATACCAGAAATAGAGAGCATTTCATAATAACAGCAGGGTCAATTCCTCATTGAAGACATAGCAATTATAAATATTTATGGCTCTAATAACAGAATCTCAAAAGTGAAACTGACAAAATTAAAGGGAGAAATAGATAAACCCCCAAACACAGTAGATTTTAACTTCCCTCTCTCAGTAATACTAAGAACATAGAAAATCTGAACATTATCAATTAACTTGATCTACTAACTGATATTTATAGAACACTACAACCAACTGCAGAATACATAGTCTTTTAAAATGTACATATAGTATGTGCAATAAAATGGGCCATAGAAAAAAACTTCAATAAATTTTTCAAAATATTGAAATCTTGTAAAATATATTCTCTAACCACTATGGAATTAGAAATCATTAATGATGAAATATCTAGGAAAAAATAAATATTGGCAAATCAAGCATGCTTGTAACTAACTCAAGAACCAAAGGAAAAAAATATCTCAGGAAAAATTAGAAAATAATTTAAATTATATGAAAATGAAAATGTAACACATAAAAATTTATGGAATACAGATAAAGCAAAGTTCAAACATAAAAATAGGGCATCAGAAGATAGGTATGAAATTAATGACCTAAGGTTCTACTTTAACAAGCTAGAAACTGAAGAATGAAATACATCCAAAGTAAGTAGAAGCAAAACAATAGAAATAATTGCAGAAATCAATGAAATACCAAAGAAACAACAGATAAAATTAACAAAGCTAAAAGTTGGTTCTTTGAAAAGATCAATAAACCTTGTTAGACTATCAAGAATAAAACAGAGGGGTGCCTGGGTGGCTCAGCCAGTTATGAGCCTGCCTTGGACTCAGATCCCAGAATTCTGGGATCAAATCCAGGCTTAGGGATCACTGCTCAGCAGGGAGTCTGCTTCTCCCTCTGCCTCTACCCCTCCCCCAATTCATGCACACACGTACTCTGTCTCTCTGAAATAAATAAAATCTTTTTAAAAAACATAATAAAACAGAATATAAGATATTCACATTAAAAATGCAGAAGTATCACTCAGATCCTACAAACACTGAATGAGTGAAAGGGAGTATCATAGAAATCTTTATCAATTTGACAACTTAGATGAAATGGATAAATTCCTTGAAAAATACAATTTACAAAATTGACACAGCAAGAAGCAAAAAATCTTAATAGCTTCATATCTATTAACAGAACTGAAACCATTATCAAAAACCTTCCCTCAAAGAAAACTCCAGGTCCAAAAGACGTTACTAGTAAATTCTATCAAATATTCAAGTATAAAATAACTGAAACCTTACCCAATTATTTTAGAAAAAAGAGGGAGAAACACTTCTCATTTTTGTTTTATGAGGTCTGCATAACTTCAATGTCAAAGCCAGACTAACATAATATGAGAGAACTATAGACCAATATACAAAATTCTTAAAATATTAGCCAATTAAATCCAGCAAATATAAAAACAACACCTCATGATCAAATTGAGTTTATCTCAAAAATACAAAACTAGTTTAAGATTAAAAAAACTCAATGACTATAAATCACATTGATTCATATAGTATGTTAACAGAAAAGGAGAAAAATTGATCTCAATGGATGCAGAAAACATATTTGATAAAATTCAATACATAGTAACTATGAAAAAAAAGCCTTAGAAATTAGGACTAGAAGGAAATATCCTACACCTGATAAAAGATAGTATGAAAATCCTACAGCTAATATACTTACTGTTAAAATACTGAATTTTTTCTAAAACAGGAATGAGATAAGGATGTCACTGCTTCTATTCACATTGTCCTAGAATCCTACCTACCCAGTGAAATAAGGCAAGAAACAGAAATAAAAGATAAAAATTAAAGAAGTAGGATGACATATACTGTTTACATAGAAAATCCCATGGCATCTAACAAGCAACTACTTGAACTAGCAAGTAATGAATTTAGCAAGGTAGCAGGATATGAGCTCAATATATAAAAATAAATTTGACTTTTATATACTACCAGCAAAAACTTAGGATATTAAATTTAAAAGTTCCACTAACAATAGATCAAAAATATATAATTACATATGACAAAATACGTGTAAGGCCCATATACCCAACTACAAGGCCCTGCTGAGACAAATTAAAGACCTAAATTAATGGAGCTATCATTCCATGTTAATTCTCCCCAAAGTGTTCTATAAATTCAATATAATTGAACTCCATGATCCTAATAAAATCCTAAAAGATATGTTCATGGAACTTGACACACTGATTAAAACTTTACTTCAAAATACAAAGGATTACATAAAGATACACAAGGTATAGCAAGAAAGTAATAACACAAAATTGAGTATTAGTCAAACCGAACAAGACCATTCTCGTCTTTTTGTTCTATACCATTGTTCAGTCTGACTATCCTCATACTCAATTTTGTGTTAATTACTTACATACATAGACAAACAACCCAGTTTAAGATGGACAAAGGACTTGCATCTTTTTTTTTTTTTTAAAGATTTCATCCATTTATTAGTTAGAGAGAGAGAGTGAGCACAGGCAGAGAGGCAGGCAGAGGCAGAGGGAGAAGCAGGCTCCCCGCCGAGCAAGGAGCCCGATGTGGGACTCGATCCCAGGACGCCAGGATCATGACCTGAGCCGAAGGCAGCTGCTTAACCAACTGAGCCACCCAGGCGTCCCAGGACTTGCATCTTAATCACTTTGGAGCACTATAATAAATTACCATAGATTGCATGGCTTAAACAACATTCTCACAGTTCCACAGTCTAGGAAGTTCAAGATCAAAGTTCTGGCAGATCCGGTCTGGTGAGAGACCACTTCCTGGCTTACAGATGGCTTGCAGTCTTCTTCTTTACCCTCAGATGACAGAGAACAGAGACAGGAAGCAAATTTTCTCCTATCTCTTCTTACAGTATCACTAATCTCACCCCGAATTACTCCTCAAAGACCCCATCTCCAAATAATACTATTACACTGGGGATTAGAGTCTCAACACATGCATTCTGGGGTGACACAAACATTCAGTCTACATATCAACTTGAATATATACTTCTCCAAAGGAGATAGCTAGCTAGGTGGCAGATAGATAGATAGATATGGCCAAAAAGCACATGGAAAGTTGTTCAGCATCACTGGTCATTATAGAAATGCAAATCAAAACCACAATGAGATACCACTTCACATGCACTAGAATGACTATAATGAAGAAAGTCTAATAAGTGTTGACAAGAATGTGCAAAAATAGGAAAACTTACACATTGCTGGTAAGAATGTAAAATGGTATAGCCACTGTGGAAAATGGTACAGCAGTTCCTCAGAAAAATAAACAAAGAAATATCATATGATCTAGTAATTCTACTACTAGGTACATAAACAAATGAAAGCTATCACAGAATCCTGTACATAATAGCAGAATTTTCCTAACAGCCAAAAGGTGGAAACAATCCAAATGTCTACCAAAGGATGAATAGAAAAGCAAATTGTGGTATTTACATACAATACAATATTCCTTAGCCATAAAAGGAATGAAGTACTGATATATGCTACAGCTTGGTTGAGCCTTGATAACATCATACTAGATGAATGAAAGAAGCCAGGTTCAAATGGTCACAATTGTATGATTCCTTTTACATGAAATATTCAGGAAAGGCAAATCCATATAGACAAAAGACCAATTAGTGGTTGTCAGGGAAATGAGGGTAATTACTTCTGGGGTGTTCTGTGCTAATGAAAAATTTTAAAACAGAGAGAGATGGGGTTGCATAACATTGGGAATGCACTAAATGACTTGTATACTTTAAAATGGTTAATTTAGGGATGCCTGGGTGGCTCAGTCGGTTAAGCCGCTGCCTTCGGTTCAGGTCATGATCCCAGGGTCCTGGGATGGAGTGCCGCACTGGGCTCCTTGCTTGGCAGGGAGCCTGCTTCTCTCTCTGTCTCTGCCTGCCACTCTGCCTGCTTGTATGCTCACGCTAGTGCTCTCGCTCTCTCTCTGACAAATACATAAATAGAAAATATCTTTTAAAAATAAAATAAAATGATTAATTTATGTTATGTGAATTTTGCCTCAATAAAAAAATTTTAAATTATACTTTATATTTTTATGAGAGACATTTAAGATATAATCAGCATTATTTTAGTTCTTAAAAAAGTTGAAAAAATCATGTAAAATATCAAGTTAATACACATCAATGATTTAATAAACAGGAGCTGTTACTGTCAGCATCATTCTACTGAGATAAGGAGATCTGTACACAATCTTGTATATCACAACAAAGTAGATTTTTCAGCAAATTATGTTATCTAAAAGATTATAAAATACTGATATATAAGAATGGTCAAAACTTCTGCTGAGTTTTAAAATATTCTAACAAAATTTGCATTCCTAACCCATATTATATAAGGCAGTGTAATGCAGGAGTTTGGAGTCTGACTAACCAGTTTTATACTATGTGACCTTAGGCAATTTACATAATGTATCAATAGATTTCAATTTTTTCATCAATAAAATGGGGGCAATAATGCCTAATTAACATGTATGCTTAACAGAAAATGCCTATCATAGAGCCTAACAATACAGGGATCATAAATATAAGCTATAACACATGATTACCTAATCCAACTTAAAATTCATTAGTCCATTCAATAAAAACATATTCATTACCTAATACATGCCAGGTGCTGTGCTAGGTGCTAGTAAAGTTTAAATGAAATGCTTATTTGTATCTGCCAGCAGTTCGAAATCCAGTTGACTTGAGGGTGGAGTGCAGTGGGAAAGGAGATGAGTTGAGGAAGCATGGCTGAGAAAAAAACTGATGAGCAGAAAATATTAAATTCAGCAAGAGATTGATATGAGCAAAATGGCTGATATAGAACTCAGACTAAAGGAGGTGGAAAGAATGTTTCACAAATGACAGAGGACAATAATGAAAAGTTTAGGCAACTGGGTATTGACTACAATGGGACATGAGGAAACTATACAGTGAGGGAAATGTTCTACATCTTATTAGAGTGCTGGTTATATATATACATATATATGAGTTGAATATGCATAACTGTATACTTTTGATCCATGCATTTTACTGTTTAATTAAGACAGAATCATACACACACAGAGATACATATATTCTTTTGAATTATAGGCAAACTGGTCCTGAAAGGCTACTAAAAAGGCAGAAAAGATACCAAAAGATATCAATCCATTGCTTTCCTCTAAATTCATCTATGGATTGTTTCATTGTAAGAAAACTATATTCTTAATTATGATAGTTTAATTCAATCTGTTCATTTACCCAAGATGATGAAAATCTTAATTTTAACTTAATTTGTCAAATTCCATGAATTTGAGAATTCTATAAAATATCAGGAAATTTTAATAAAAATCTAGGATTTTGCATTCATTCCCAATTTTAATTTCTTAGTCCAATTAAAAACTAAAAGTGAAAATAGATGAATTATTGGTGTTGAACACATCATGGGCACAAATATATACACGGAAACTTCTGGGGTGATAGTTATATTCATTATCTTGATTGTGGTATTGCAGGTATCATTTGCTGGGTGCATATATATGTAAAACTTACCAAACCATACACTGTAAATGTATATGCTTTACTGTATATCAATTTTATCTTTAAAAAGTACATATACAACATACAAATGTATATATACACATACAACCAATAAGTCTGCTAAAACTAGTAAGACTGACAAAATCAAATTTTGTAAGAACATGAAGCAACCATAATTTCATACATTGTTGGCAGGAATGCAGAATGGTACAAACATTTTGGAAAAGGTTTGGCAATTTCTTCTAAAACTAAGCATACGTTAGTTTATGACCAAGTAATTCCATTCCTAATTATTTACTCAAGAAAAGTGAATACATAAAAAATTGTTCAAGAGAGTTCTAGCAGTTTTATTCATAACAATTAAAAACTGGAAACAGCTCATGTGCACATCAGCTGGAGAATAAACAAAATGCAGCATCTATACAATGGAATAACTACCAGCAATAAAAAGAAACAAACTACTTATGCAATTAATAACATAGATGAGACTCAAAATATTATGCTAGGTGAAAGAAGCCTGACACAGAGTACACATGTATGATCTTATTTATATGTAAATACAAAACTAATCTATGATATAAAAAAGCAGAATAGCGATTGCCTCTTGGGGTGGTGGGAAGACCAGGAAGAAACAGAATGACCTCTTCTGGAGTGATGACAATGTCCTGTATCTTGCAAGGGTTTATTTGGCTTAGACTGATGTCAAAGCTCATGGAATGATGGGTACCCTTAAGATTTGTGCATTTCACTTTAAATTTTACTCCAAAATGAAAAAAAAAGAATTGTAAATAAACACTGGTTAGCTATTGACACATACACATATGTTCAAGTGTTTGGGGATAGGATATATTAATGTCTGCTACTTTAAAATGAAACAAAACATGGTTTAATGGATGGATAGATAAGTGATAAACCCATGTATAACGACATGTTGAAATAATCCAGGTGGTGGGTATATGGGTATTCATTTTATACTTCTTCCAACTCTTCTACATGTTTGAAAAGTTTCATAGTAAGATCTTGGGGAAAAATCAGTTTGTAAGACAGCAGTGACTCCATTTTTGCACATTTATTTATGTTTGTATATTCATGGACCAACATATATAAAATATATGCATACATATGTTTATATATGTTGTATATTCAACTGCTCCCTCTCAATCAGATAGATCCTTCCAATTCACTTAAAGAATACTCAAGTTCCTCCTATTCCCAAATGATACAAACAAACAAAAATGAAACTTCCTCAAAATTCCAACCTCCTTCAGCTACTAGGTCACTTTTGTTCCTTTCAAAGCCACATTTCTTAAAGAGGTAAGCATACTCCCCTTGTCTATGCCTTCACCTACTTCGTCTGGCTTGTGCTCCCAGAAATTCCAGCAAAATAGCTCTTGTTCAAGAAACCAATAATATCTAGGGGGCGCTTGGGTGGCTCAGTGGGTTAAAGCTGCTGCCTTCAGCTCGGGTCATGATCCCAGGGTCGTGGGATCGAGCCCCACATTGGGTTCTCTGCTCTGCGGACAGCCTGCTTCCTCCTCTCTCTCTCTGCCTCTCTGCCTACTTGTGATCTCTGTCTGTCGGATAAATAAAAAATAAAAATAAAAAAAAGAAACCAATAATATCTAATGTCACTAGATCAAATGTACATTTTAAAATCCTCATCCCTTGAAGAATGTAAAATATTAAACTGACATTTTAAAATTTGAAATGAGAGAAACAAACTTCATTTGGTATGTAAACCAAACTTTTTTTTTTTAAAGATTTTATTTATTTTTTGACAGACAGAGATCACAAGTAGGCAGAGAGGCAGGCAGAGAGAGGGGGAAGGAGGCTCCCTGCTGAGCAGAGAGCCCGATGTGGGGCTCGATCCCAGGACCCTGGGATCATGACCCGAGCTGAAGGCAGAGGCTTTAACCCACTGAGCCACCCAGGCGCCCCTAAACCAAACTTTTTTAAAAAGAAAAGCTCAATTTCATATTATGGTCAAGTCAGAATGTGAGAAGGGGAAAACTTAAGGGATATTATCAGAAAAAAGGAAAAAAACGAGTAAGATTATACAGGCGCCTGGGTGACTCAGTCGTTAGGCAGCTTCCTTCGGCTCGGATCATGATCCCAGGGTCCTGAGATTGAGGCCCACGTCGGGCTCCCTGCTCGAAGGGGAGCCTGTGTCTCCTTCTCCTGCTCTACCCCTGCTTGTGTTCCCTCTCTCTGTGTGTCTTCCTCTGTCAAATAAATAAATAAAATCTTTAAAAAAAAAAAAAAGATTACACTACAGTCCAAATGGTAAATGCCAATGGTAATAAATGCCAAAAGTAAATTTTCATAGACCATTTTTTACACAATTCTACTGTATTTTGAAATTCTATTAAACTTATTAACTATTGTACACATTTCTTTAATTGGTTTAGTCATTGTATTTATAGAAGTTCCACCTTAAATGGATCTCCCCAACCCCCTATTTATGTAGAACTTATTCTCTGAGCTATAAGAATAATAACTAGAGATGTGAGTTATTATAAGAATAATAACTAGAGATGTAGGTCCCCAAGGATCAGAAAAATCCAGCCAAGTATCAAAACTAGTGTAGAAACTATGTCCTAACAGAAGATAAGCCTTCAGGACTTTCAAAGCACATTCATAACACAATTGAAAGTGTTCCAAGGATTTCAGTGTGTCTGGTAATATAAAATTGTGCAGTAACACTTAAAAAAATACAACATAAAATAAAGGGAATAACTTTATAACATGGACTTCAGAGATGAAAGCTAAATTTGAGCCTAAAACATGCATAAGAATTTGAATTGTATTTAGTAGTTTTGATGGGAGGAGATTCCCAACTAGTTCCCAAAAAGGTCACTTTTTGTAGCACTCTCATGTTTCTGAGTTTGCAGATTAGCAGGCATTAGTGGGAAGACATTCTAGCATAGGCAAAAACAATAAAACTGTATGTAAAGATAGTCATATTAGTTATTTATTTTCCTCTACTATTCATCCATATACCTTGGTCACAGATGATAGTTTCCTAAAGGCTCCTTTCTATATTCTTGCCACCTATTCTCCTGAGAAAGTAAATTTGTTTACTCCATAAGCTATTATTTAGCACCTTCAGTGTGCAAGCTTAGAACTATGTGCATTGCCTAGGCTTAAAGGGACAAAAAGTATGACTAATGGTGATAGACTATCATTATTGACTGATTACGTTTCACTCTAGCTTTTTACATCAGAGCTTATACATAATTGCATTTCTCGACTATTTTTTTAAGATTTTATTTATTTATTTGAGAGAGGAAGAGCACACACACAGGTGAGCAGGGGGAGGGGCAGAGAGAGAAGGAGATGGAGAGAGAGAATCTGAAGCAGACTCTGGGCACGGAGCCCTGATGTGGGACTCAATCTCCCAACCCCGAGATCATGACCTGAGCGGAAACCAAGAGTATGACCCTTAACCCACTGAGACACCCAGGCACCTTTAGACAATTTTTAAATGTTAAAATTAGTTTTTCACTTACCTTTGAGTTCCACTAACAATAGAGGTGTCATGAAGAATAAAATGGCTTAAATTCAATTATAATGAAGGAAACACAGAAGGTAATCAGAAACTAGACAAACACTCCTGAAAATCCAGAGTGATTATATAGTATAAAGTCTGGTTTCTGAACTCTAACCTTTTTAGATCACAAATCTTTGGGATAAGCAGCTTCTGACAGGGCTCCCAATAATCCTGTTGGTATCCATAGCCCTGTTTAATCTTCCCCTTTGAGTAAGAGATGAACCTAGAAACTTGCTTCTAAAAAAACAAATAAGGCAAAAGTGAAGGGCTGTCTCTTCTGTGATTAGGTTACAAAAGACCATGAGTTCCCTCTTACTTGTGCTCTCTCCTGCCCTCTTACTTGTTCTCCCTGAGGAAGTATGCTGCCATATTATAAGAAACTCCATTAAGAGGCTCCTATAGCAAGGAACCAAGGGAGCCTTTCACCAATTAATAGCTCATGAGAAACTGAGGCCTCAGTCTAACATCCCACAAGGAACTGAATCCTGCCAACAATTATGTGGCCAGGAAGGGAATGTGCCCTAGTCCAACCTTGAGAGGACTGCTGCCTTGTGAGAGCCTGAGCCAGATGACCCAGCTAATCTGTACCTGGATTCCTGACCCACAGAAACTGTAATATGATAAATGCATTCTGTTGTAAGCTGCTAAAATTTGGAGTAATTTGTTGTGTTTTTTTGTTTCTTTTTTAAAGATTTTATTTATTTATTTGACAGAGAGATCACAAATAGGCAGAGAGGCAGGCAGAAAGAGAGAGCAGGAAGCAGGCTCCCTGCTGAGCAGAGAGCCTGATGCAGGACTCAATCCCAGGACCCTGACCTGAGCCTAAGGCAGTGGCTTAACCAACTGAGCCACCCAGGCGCCCCTGGAGTAATTTGTTATACAGCAATAGATAACTAGCACTTCCTCTCAAGACTACAATACATTTTAGGAAAATAGGAAACCTCTCTGAATCCATCAGTAGAATTCCTAGTGGTTCAGGGATCCCAGATTAAGAAACTTCTGATATGATAAATCCTAAACAATATACACAAAATGCCCACAAGAAAACAATTTAGCCATGCTATGTAGCTTAACAAATGGCAGAATACTTTCCTTCCATACAGTATTGCTAAGAAAGTTAAACTACTTTAAATATACCTGATATCTTAGTACTAGTATTACTAAAGGTAAAGTCAAGCCAAGTTATACCAAAACATTATTCTGAATAACATATTTCAGATACTAAGTAAGTACTGAAGATAAAATAATGACTATACACCATCCTAATTTTGAGGACTTTCCTGTCCAATGGGTGAGAAACACACATACACACACTCTACACTCTCTACACTCTACATTCTCTACACACTCATACACACTCTAAGAGTTAGGCGTACAAATAGAGATTTGTATATGGTATATCCATGCATGTACATAATAAAATGACTTTAATGAATTTTAATCGTAAAGTAATTGAAAGAAATACCTGTACTGTTTTTCCAAGTCCCATGTCATCACCAAGAATACATCCTTTTCCTTGAATGAAGTGTGCATAGAGAAACTGGGCTCCTTCCCTTTGGTAGTCTCTCAAATACCTGTTAATAGTATAAGGAATAGAGTCCCCATCTTCAGATAATGGAAAATCAACAGCAGATGATGGAAATTTTCGGTCTGGGAAATAAGGTTTTTCCAAATCTTCATCATCAAATATAAAATTCCTGGAGCAATCTTTAACAGATTTTACTTCTTGAAGTCTTTTAAGAGGTACTTTTCTTTCTTGAAAATCTGAATATAAGATGATTGCAAAGGACTTCCCATTTTCATCCACTTGGACAGATTTTACGCTTGCTTCACAAAGTGTCCCATTATCTGGAGAAGGGGCAAGGCATCTTTCTCCTGGATGCCATATGTCTGTAATAATAAAGAAGATAATAAAATTTCCAAATCTAACTTATAAAGTAACCCCCCATTTATCCACTGCAATGAGAAAAAAAATGTATCTCACATGAATACCCTTTCCAAATTACTGAAACAAGATAAATTATAACATGTATAGATATTCTCCTAAAACATATTGTCAGATGTTCTCCTATAATAAGCAGAATAAAGGATATATAATTTAATTCCAGTTGTTCTCACCCTGGCTGTGTGTCATAATCTCCTCATTCATGCTTGGACACTACCTCTGTTGATTGTGGTTCAGTAGCTACCGGCCATAGGCATCTGGTTTTACTACTTTGTTTGGTGGATATTGTTGAATCAAAGGGCCATTCTGATTCACAGCCACGGTTGAGAACCACTGATTTAGATAGTCATTATGATTCATGAACATTATGTATATTACTAATGATATGGTAGAGTAAAAGTAAATGGGACTTAATAATGAGTAAGCTAAAATCCTCTAGACAGCAATGCTTTTGTGATTCTCCTGTCTGCTTTTTCCCATCTCCTTTCCCTATAGACAGCTGTTCCTTCTTGTCAATACTGCTACTATTTTTTTTTTAACTTGAAAAAAAATTTTTTTAGTATTGCTGCTTCTAAACTGTTTCTTGATTTTGCATACAACTAACCAAGGGAATCTCTAATTCAACCACAGAGTAACGTGTGCCAGCTCTGTCATAGCTTTTTTCCCTTCCAGTTTTTAAAGAGTTACAGTTCTTAAAAAAAAGAAATGAATTCTAAGATCTCTTTCTGCTAATATTCTATTATTTGAAAAGTCTGACCCTTTTCTCTATATGTATTTATTCAGTGCTTAATTGTATAGCTTTCTATTTTATTTTCATTTTTTTTAAAAGATTTTATTTATTTACTTGACAGTGAGAGCAAAGAAGCACAAGCAGGGGAGCAGCAGAAGGAGGGTGACAAGCAGGCCCCCCACTGAACAGGAGCCCAATGCAGGGCTGAATCCCAGGACCCTGGGATCGTGACCCGAGCTGAAGGCGGAAGCTTAACGCACTGAGCCACCCGGGCACCACATCTGTTTTATTTTCTATTCAGAAAATGTAGCACTATGAATAGGGAGGGGAGTATCTTTATAGCATACAACTAGTATAATTACAAGATACCAAATAGAGGATATTAAATAAAAATATTTGCTATATGGAATTTCATATAGCAAGAATTACAGAGGAGGTGTATGGCTACAGATATAAGAATACTAGGAATTATTTTTCTCACATATTTCTTATTGAGATCAGGTGACCACTGGTAGTTTCTTAGGAACTTTCTGATGATTTCTCGTTAGGTTTTTATAACATTTGTGATTATAATATGACTAGTGTAGGGACACCTGGGTGGCTCAGTTGGTTAAGCAGCTGCCTTTGGCTCAGGTCATGATCCCAGCGTACTGGGATGGAGTCCCACATGGGGCTCCTTGCTCGGCAGGGAGCCTGCTTCTCCCTCTGCCTACCACTCTGTCTGCCTGTACTTGCTCTCTCTCTGACAAATAAAAAAAATAATAATAATATGACTAGTATATCTATACTGTCTTAAGCACAAATAACTCATTATGCTATTCCTCAGCAGTTGTGCCTCAAAAGTAAAAACATCATTACCACTAACTTTGATGAGGTTATTTTGCTTAACAATTAGAAGTACGCCAAGAAAAATCTATTCTTCTACTCTAATCTTTGGATCCAAACTGTTCAAGAACTGTCACACAATTCTACAAGGCACAGTTTTAACAAGAAACTAAAACCTTGGGGCGCCTGGGTGGCTCAGTGGGTTAAAGCCTCTGCCTTGGGCTCAGGTAATGATCCCAGGGTCCTAGGATTGAGCCCTGCATCAGGTTCTCTGCTCAGCGGGGAGCCTGCTTCCTCCTCTCTCTCTGCCTGCCTCTCTGCCTACTTGTGATCTCGATCTCTCTGTGTTAAATAAATAAATAAAATCTTAAAAAAAAAAAAAGAAAGAAAGAAACTAAAACCTTGATCCACTGTACAGGGATAACAGATCAGTGGGCCCTATTTTCATAAAAGTACCATTTGAGCCTTAGGACCTGAATTAACCCTTATAGCAATTCTTAAAACATTATTTCTGTTTTACATGACTTGTTTGCCTACCCAGAAAATGCCTTCCAATTTTTAAACACTTAAGTCATTTATGTGTTTATTATTCAACATATATGTTTTTACCTACCAAATACTGTACCACAACAATAGTTATAAAATGAAAAAACAATGTAAAAATGATAATGATTAAACCTTGCTCAGAACTAGTCTTTCCTAATCTCATTAAATGGCATCATCATCTAGCCAACTTTTCACAACAGAAAACATTTTAGCCAGCCCTTATTTCTCTTTTTATATTCCTCCCTACATCCAATTCATCAGAAAGTCCTGCTCATTCTCCCTCCATCATGCTACTACCTTTCCAAAACAACTATTGGCAAACTTTTTCTACAAAGAGTCAATTTTAGCTATTTATTATTTTAGTTTTGCAGGCTATACAGTCTCTTACCCTTGTAACAAAAGAACAGAGACAGAGAACACATAAACAAATGGGCATGGCTGTGTTCCAATAAAACTTTATCTACAATAAGTATCAGGCTGAATTTGGCTCCGGCCCATAGTTTGCTGTTCTCTGCCTAAAGTATACCACCTTTGGCTTTCTCCTAAATTACCACTATAAACTCTTAACCATTCTCTCTGCTGCCATCCCTACAATCCATTTTACACATAGTAGCAATACTATTTCAAAATATAAATTACTGGGCGCCTACATGGCTCAGTCAGTTATGCATCCGACTCTTGATTTCAGCTCAGGTCATGATCTCTGGGTCCTGGGATCCAGCCTTGCATCAGGTTCCATGCTCAGTGGGGTATCTGCTTGAGGATTCTCTTCCCCTCTCTCTACTCCTCCCCCTGCCTGCATGCTCTCTCTTTAAAATAAATAAATCTTTTAAAAAATTAAAAATTACTAGTAAATCTTTAATGTAAAACTTTTCAATAGTTATCATTACATAAAGTACAACCTCCTTACTATGGCCATTAAGTCCCAGCATGATCTGCCAATACTCACCTCTCCAACTCAATCTCACTTTTTCCCTGTACTCAAAGATACTAAGCAAGTCTTCTCTCAACTGTTTTTATGTCATCTTCTCACCTTACTTAAAGTAGGGTACCCTTTTATTCTGTATCTCAGTATTTTATTGCCTCCATAACTCATATCACAATGTTTAATGACTATGTTTATTTGTTTTTATCTGTCTTTCTCACTACGGAGTAATTTCCTTTCCAGGAAAATGTCTGTATTTTTCAAGTTTTATCCCCAGCATCAGCACTCAGTACACACTCAATAAATACGCTGAATTTATTAACAAACACACATCCTTTATCTCACAGATCCTAGATATCTAGTGAGGGAGACAGATACTAAAAAGTTCACAAACAAAATTGTAATAAGTACTTCAGAAGGTAAGAACAGAGTGCTATGAAAAAAAAGTATTGAAGAAATGTAATTTAAAGGGGAAGAAGATCTAAGAAGAGGATCTCTAAGCACACAGCATGTGCAAAAGCCCTATGGGCTTCACACAACAATTTCTGGAAACCTATCTGGTTCCTTAGTTTGAATACTTTCTAGAACTAAAGAGATTCAGTTAAGTTCGAGCAAAGGTTGGAATCTCTCTATATCAAATTCTACAACAAATATCTTTAATTGGGAGGATTTACTACAGAGTTGAATGGCAGGTCCTCTTTAACGTCACTTCCTTTCCTCCTTCATTCCAGACTGGCCTCCTTGCTATTGGTCAACCATGGCAAGCATGCTCCCACCTCAGGGCCCCTGAGTTTTCTATTCCTTCCATCAACACTCTCCCTACACACCCAAATGACTGATCCTTTCACTTCATTCAGGTCTCTGCTCCAATGGCATCTTCTCAGAGGTGTTTTCTCTGACCACTCAGTCTAAAATAGCACTCCCTGCCACTCTTCCTTTACCCTGCTTAATTCCATTTTCTTTTTTTTTTTAAAAGATTTTATTTATTTATTTGACAGACAGAGATCACAAGTAGGCAGAGAGGCAGGCAGAGAGAGAGGAGGAAGCAGGCTCACCGCAGAGCAGAGAGTCCGACATGGGGCTCGATCCCAGGACCCTGAGATCATGAACCGAGCCGAAGGCAGCGGCTTAATTCACTGAGCCACCCAGGTGCCCCTTAATTCCATTTTCAAAGAAAAATATGAAATATCTGTTATTGTTTATCTCAACTTAGCTCCCTAGAGCAGGGACTTTGTTCACTACTATCCTGGGCCCCTAGAACAATGTTTGAAACTCAAATTCCTGTAGGACTAACAAATATTCATATAGAGCTAATATTTGAAGACTTACGTGTGCCAGGCATGTGCTTTATTTCATGTAAGCCTTGCCACCATCCTTTCATGATTTCATGTAAGAAATATTATTAATTCCATTTTACAAATGGTGAAACAGATAAAGGTTAACCAGCTTGCCCATGGTTACAAATGGCAGATCTGGGATTTGAGCCAAGTTATCTGACCTTGTAGCTACCCTACTGTACTATGCACACAGGAATAAATAAGTCCTAGGAACTGAGTAGTCCCTCCTCCTTTTAACTGAGGTCTGAGCACCACAGCCACTACAATCTCCACTCAGCAGCTTCGCTACTTATTTCACCTGCTAGGTTTCTGTGGGTAGTTATATTTGTGATCCCTGAGTTAGAGTGTCATCAATTCCTAGCCTTCAGAGTTGAGTCTCATTACATAACCTCTCTAAATTTTAGCTCTGAATTCTGCATCTATTTAATGAGATGGATACCTTCCTCAAAGGAAAGCATGGAGATAAACAAGCAGCATATTGCCGGGCACAGAACAAGCACTCAATATCGGAGAATTTTTATTATATCACTTTTAATAATGAAAGCTATTAATTTGGGGGCAAGAAGGCATTCCACTTGACTTGTGTTAGATAACCACACCCTCCTTAAAC